>JAKJMR010016627.1:35585-57414 GCA_024449315.1 Daboia siamensis | reverse complement strand
CCCCCCTCCCCGACTTCCCAGAGCTGAATACAAGGTATAAAAGCAAAAAAAACAATCATAAACTACCATATACTAATAACAATAAACTATTAAGTCTCTCGCGCTTTAGCTCTTATAAGATGACTACAAGCAATATACTTATTCAAATGCTAAATGAAACTTTTTAGTCCCATATTTATTCTGGATGTAATCAATCCATTTTTTCCACTCCACAATATATCGTTGTTGCGAATGGTCTTTCAAATATGCTGAAATCTTCGCCATTTCCGCCAGGTTGGAAACTTTTAAGGTCCATTCCTCTATAGTCGGCAGTTCTTCCTTCTTCCAGTATTGCCCTATTAAAAGTCTCGCTGCCGTAATTAAGTTCAGCATCAGATTAGTGTCCACAACAGTAGTATCAGTAATAATGCCCAATAAAAACAACTGCGGACAAAACTTTATCCTTTTCTTGAATATCTTCTGCATATTCCACCAAATTTTAATCCAAAATGCTTTAATCTTTTTACAAGTCCACCATATATGAAAGTACGTTGCATCTTCACCGCCACATCTCCAACATTTAGGCTGATAGTTCGGATACATACTTGCTAACTTTCTAGGATCTAAATGCCACCTATAAAACATTTTATAAAAATTCTCTCTTAAGTTTTGGGCTTGCGTAAATTTCACATTTCTCACCCAGATCTTTTCCCAAGTGTCCATTGTAATAACTTCGTGAATATTCTGTGCCCATTTTATCATACAATCCTTAACAATTTCTGTTTCTGAATCAATCTCTATCAATGCAAGATATATCCGTTTGATATGTGCTGGTCCCTGATTTCTAATTTGCTTTACCAAGTTTTCATCATCCATTAAAAAACCAATTTTCTGATCCTCTTTCCACCTGGCTTGTAATTGCCCATATTGAAACCAAGTGTATACAATCTTTTTTTCTCGTAAAAGATTATATGACTTCAAACACCATACATTCCTCTCCAAACTCAAAATTTCCTTATATGTAGTCACATCATGTTTAAATCCAACATTTATGTTCTCTATTGCGTGCTTGGGTATTGCCCATAAAGGTATCTTGTAATTTAACTTTTGTCTATGCTTTTTCCAAACTCGCAACAGAGCATACCTCAAAATATGCATTTTAAACACATTGTCTACCTTCTTATCATACAATAAATATGCATGCCAACCAAATAACAAATCATGCCCTTCAAGATTTAATAATCTCCCCTGTGTCAAATTAATCCAATCACTTATAGCTGATAATGCAGCAGCTTCATAATATAATTTAAGATTGGGCATTTTTAGACCACCTCTTTCACGCGTATCCTGCATAATTTTAAATTTAACCCGTGGCCTTTTCCCTGCCCAAACGAATTTATTAATACCCTTCTGCCATTCCTCCAAATTTGAATCCTTTTTAAGAATGGGTATCATTTGAAACAAAAATAAAAATTTTGGCAATACATTCATTTTTACTGCTGCAATTCTTCCCAATAATGACAATTGCAATTTTTTCCCAACTATCCAATTCTTTTTGCACTTTGTTCCATAACTTTTCATAATTGTTTTTATATAATTTAACATTTGAGGGTGTTAAGTATACCCCCAGATATTTAACCCTTTCAACAATTTCAAATCCAGTTAAGCTTTCTAAAGCTACCTTTTGTAAAACTGTCATATTTTTAGATAACATTTTAGTTTTTTGTATATTAATCTTAAATCCAGAAACTTTCCCATATTGCGATATTAACTCCATCAATTCTTGATCAAAGGCTTTTTCAGCATCCAAAACCAGAACTTCTTGCTCTGCGATCACAAGCTTAGTATTGTAAGAGACTTGAATAACTTCATTCCTGGTTGCTCTCTTTGTAAAATAAACAACCACATCTCTAGGTAGTTTCCTTTGTCTCGCAATCCAGGAATTAACACGGAAAATTTTATCTATATCTTCTGCAATTCCTTCAGCTGGCCTTCCCAACACATCTTCCAGAGCAACAGAGACTATTTTTTTCAAATCTTCCTTGAGATTCTCCTTAAGACCCCTAATTCTCACAGCAAACTCCATTTCATGATATTGTACCAATGTCAGATCATAATCAATTTTATCCACCACATTCTCTGTCTCTAATATCTTTGCATCCAATTTAATATTATTTTGAGTGAGATCCTCCACTCTTTCGTCCAGGCGTTCAATACATAACGCCATGCCTTGAAATGCAAGCAAGATGTCCTCCCTTATTACTGTAAACTTTTCATCCATAATTTCTGTCAGCTTCTCATCCAACTTTTCATCTATCATCTCAGCTAAATGCTGTGAATGCTTTTCCAAAGCATCTTGCAAAACTTTAACTGTTAAAACAGGCGAAGGTAAAGGTGCAGGAGGTGCCAAAGCTTGCACTGAAGATTGCGGCAGGGGGGAAGCCCCCGCACTTTTAGTAAGTTTAGAAGATTTAGCCGCCATTTTTTTTTCCCCTCTTTTGCAACTACGCACTTTCACTTTCAAAGTCTTCAATGTGGATTGAGCCAAAGATCAAAAGTTCACTTACTCCTTATTCTCTTGCATCGCTCTGCCTGCTTTCATTATCTTCCAAAGTCCATTCTTGTAAGCAGGGATGGTTGCGTTCGCCTTGTTCTGCTCCAAAAAAAAACGGAGCAGACACGCTGCGCAGCCCGGAGAAATCCAAGCTTCGGGGGGGCTCAATCCTTCAGCCGCCAGAACTTAAAGCCCTGGCGGCCCCAGAGAGCCCTTCCCCTACTTGGATACTCACCCCCTCCTCTTCTCCCGAGGAGGGGGCTTCCGAACCGCCGAAACAGCTGATCGGCGCTGTTTTCGGCGGTTCTACAAAGCCGCGAAGCTGACAACTTAAAAACAGCTGTCGGCGGCGGCGCCTTGCCACCCGGAAGTCCAGAACGGGAGGATCTTAAATGGAAGGAGAGTATCCAGACTGCAAACCCAGCTCCACTGTCACTAGAGCTGGGTAACCCCCTGAACGATCCCCATCCTCTCACGATGTTTCAAGACCGGGAAGCAGCCTGGGATATACAGCCGGGGAAGGAGATACCGCCTAGAGCTCTCACCTCTAGGACGGTAGCAGGTGGAAACTCTTAACCACTCTCCCACAGTGGTTTTACATCCGGGACCTTCCAAAACCCAGGGGGAAAGGAAAAGAAAGGGGGGGGGTGATAGAGCAAACAAGTCAGCGAGGTAAATTAGGGCTAAGAAACCCATGAGATCACAAAAGTGGTAAGAGAAGGTCCGGATCCAAGTTCCTTTTCGCGCCGTGATCACCATATCAAAATGGCCGCAGTAATCCAATTCCCTCATCGCCAGCCATCTCAGACGCCAACCAGGACCATCTCCACCACTCCAACGCTGACGTTGCTCCAAGCCGAGATTCATAATGACAATCATAAGTCAACTAGCATCCGGCTCCTCAAGCAGCTGGAAGGTTATCCCCATAGCAGCAAGCTCCGTCGAGTTGTCCCGGGCTCCGCAAGGCTCCACTAGCCCCGGCAACACATGGCAGCAACCACGATCAGCTGGTCGGCGGGGTGCGAGTCTCCCAAGTTCCTCCAGGACCTCCACCCCTCCCGGCTTCGCTAATCTCCCGCGGCACCGACCACCAGCCGGTCGGCGTCGCACAAAACAGGGCTCTGCCGGGTTCTTCCGAGGTCCTCCGGAGGTCCTCCGGAGGGCTCCATAAAGCTTCACCGGGCTTCCCCGAGCTCCCGCGGCCTCGACAATCAGCTGGTCGGCGCCGCACTGCATGGGGCTCAGCTGAATTCGAGGTCCTTCGCAGCCTCCGGAGGGTGTGGCGCAAAGCAGGGCTCTGCTGGGTTCTTCTGAGGTCCTCTGGAGCCTCCGAAGGGCTCCGTAAGGCTTCACCAGGCTTCCCCGAGCTCCCGCAGCCCCGACAATCAGCTGGTCGGCGCCGCACTGCATGGGGCTCAGCTGAATTCTTCCGAGCCTGCACAGCCCTCCCAGACTCCTCCAGACAGCCGAGGGTCCTCTGAAACTCCGGGCTCATAGAGCCAACGATAGAGCAGCTGCTACAAAGATAGCTACCAGCAGCTTTTCCTCGACCCTAACCCAAACCCCCAGCACAGAGAGAATAACATTCCTGTGGGGCTCCCAGGGTCGCAAAATTGCCGAAGCTCCCCACGGAGCTCAGCTGAGCACGCCCGCCATCTTGGGCATGCGTAAAAAAAAAAATACATTTTTTGCCATTTGTTTCACTATTTGTTTCACTATTATTTTAGTACATTTCCTCTTTAGCAGCACTGCATGGGAGCCTCCACATTACAACCAGGAGGGAGGGCTGGGTCCAGCCAGGCTACCAGGCAGGCGAAGGAGGACAGAGGAGCAACGCACCTCCAGGTCCCCGGCTTGGAGACGTCTCAGCCGATCAGGCTTTTAGATCCCCCATTCCAGCCAGCCGCTTTCAAGGGCAGCTACAGGTTGTCAATTGAAAAACATGGGGAACAGTAGCAAGCTGTGGTGGCAGGCACTGGGTCACATCTCCCGCTCGGTGAAAATAAATCACCTCAGCAGGTCTTAAGTGGAGCTACCAAATCTGGGCTGCTGATATCCAACAGGTGAGAGAAGTCCTCGCAAACAGGATAGCCACACACGGCAGAGGCGCTGCTTGGGGCCGGAGCAGGGCAAGGCAATGGCCGCAAAACACGGGATAAACTGCCGGTAGAAATTAGCGAACCCCAAAAAGCTTTGCAACTGGCGACGGGTCTGTGGGGCCTGCCATTGCTGGATAGCCTCCACCTTCTTGGGGTCCATCTCCACTCCAGCTGCAGATATCCTGTACCCCAGGTAATCCAGCTGCGTCCTGTGGAATTCGCACTTGGACAGCTTGACAAACAGCTGTGCCTCCCGTAGCCTGGCCAACACCTGCCGCACCAGAATGACATGTTCCTCCATCCCCGTCGTGTAGATGAGGATGTTGTCCAGGTAGACCAAGACCCCGCGGTACAGGAAATCATGCAGGACTTGGTTGATCAACTGCATGAAAACTGTGGGGGCTCCCTGCATCACCCAAAACTGGAAACTACTAAGGAGACAGTTAAATGACGTTTTCCACTCGTCCCCAGCCCTGATCCTGATCCGGTAATAAGCCTCCCTCAGGTCCAGCTTCATGAACACCCGATCCTTGGCCAGGTGCGCCAGCAGATCCTTCATTAAGGAGAGGGGGTAGAGGTGTTCGACACACACCGCATTGACCCCCTGGTAGTCAACACACAGATGAAGGGTCCCATCGTTCTTTTCGTGGAACAGAACGGGCGCCGCCATCCTGGACCACGCAGGCTGAATAAACCCCCTCTCCAGGTTCTTGTCAATGTATCTCCAGAGCTCCTGCATCTCCCTTGGTGACATGGCATACATGCGGGGTTTGGGTAGTCTGGCGCCGGGCTCCAACTCAATAGCGCAATCCATGGGTCAGTGGGGTGGCAACGTGTTACATTCTCGCTTGTTGAACACGTCCATCAGGTCGGCGTAGTCCTGGGGCACCTGGGCCTCCTGGCCAGGCCCGACCCCACAGGCCTTCTCCCGCTCCCACACGTTACCTGGCCCCATGAAGGCATGCTGCGGAGGGGGGGGGTTGAGGCCCCAACCCCAAATGGAGGTGTCGACAGCCCCCCTCCCACCAAATTGTGGGACCCCACCTGTCCAACCATGTGAGCCCTAGGATGACTGCCTCCGTCATGGAGGGCACTACGACGAACCGCAGGGTTTCCCAATGCTCCCCCATCTCCAATCTGACTGGCTCTGTAACATGGGTTATGGGCGCCCCACCCAGGAGAGACCCATCCACTTGTTGGAACCAAAGGGGGGTGGCTAGCCGTTTCAGCGTAACTCCTACCTCAGCCACCGCTGCCTGGCTTATGAGGCAGCGAGTACTTCCTGAATCGACAAGGGCCTTGTACGCCCTCTTCTGCCCCATCTGTGGGCTGACTAGCAGCACCGGGAACACAAAATGGCACACCGGAGCACTCACCATTGGGTCCTCCTCCTGCTCCTGTTCCTTGCAGCTCTTGTCCTGCGTGGGTTGAACGGTCGCCAGAACGACCACCCGGAGGGGGCCCGTCATCCTAGGCATCTCGCTCGATATCTGGTGTGCGGCCCGTGACCGCTCTACGGTTTTCCTGGGGGTGGAACCCCGCACTAGAAGAGAAGGAGCCGCCTGGGCCAGTGGCAGCGGGCACTCAGCTGCTTGATGACCCGGCTGGTCGCATCTGAAGCACCAAAGTGTAGCCTGCGATGGCTGAGCTGGGGGTCTTGGAGATGCCACCACGGGTGTTTGCTCCTCCGACCTTGCCTTCGCGGTGGGCCGCCGACCGCTGGGTGTGACCTCAGGCCTTCCTCGGACATCCTGTAGCCTGACGTCCAACTCCACGGCCACCCGAAACCACTCCTGCAGCCGGGCTGGGAGACCACACACCACACACGCCTGGCAAAGGGCTCCGTCGAGCCCAGCCCTGAAATGGTGCACGAGGAGACGCTCTGGCCATGAGCGCAGTTTCCCGGCCACATTACAGAAATCCCCAACGTAGTCCACCACGGTGGTGGTGCTGGTGTAGGGTCAACACGTTAGCCTCAGCACGGTGCACCCGGGAAATGTTCTCGAACCAGGCTTGTAGAGCCTCCAAGAAGAGACCGACGTCCCCAAGTTCACGGGCATGGTCGCTGTAAAGGTTGGCTGCCCAGGCCACAGCCTCTCCCTGCACACAAGCTGTCACCGCCACCACCATCGCCCACTGGGACGCATAGGTCTGGGCGTACTGGTCCATATGTTTGATTACCTGGCCCAGGAACATCGCCAGACGGTCGGGATGGCCGTCGTATTTCACCGGTAGGGGTGGTGGCCCCCACATTACACCAGGGCCCCAAGGCCCCACCTGTGAACCCAAGACTCTGGTACCCCCAGCCGGTCGCGTCGGTTGCTGGTTGGGACCCCCGTCCGTTCCTGGCCAGGAACCCGGACCAACCCACGTCATGGCTGCCGGGGGTTGGCCCTCTGGGGCCCTCATGTGGGATGTGCTCAGGCTGGGCAGGCCTCAGAATCTCAGATTGGCCAACCAGAAACGAGATGGCCTGGACTGCACTGATTGGGTCCCCACGAGGGACCACTGTCCCGTGTCCTGTTCAGAGTCAGCGACTGTCCAAGGAGCGGGTTCTTGGCCACCAACTTCCTCGAACCTATCCATGGTTTGGCTGCCTGGGGCGGTGGAGTAGCTCCACTCCTCTCCGTCGTCATCCGTCAGGTGCCGCTTCCTCCATTCCAGCAGAGCCCCACTCGGCCGGGCCGCCTGTCCCCGGTTGTGCTCTCTGCGCCCCAGGGTGGAGCTCAGCCACCACTCCCCTCCGTGGTCCCGGCTTCCTGTCTCCTGTGGATCAACCGCGGACGCCTCCGGTGGTTGGGTCCTCACCTTTGGCCTTACTGTTGGTTGGGCCTCCTCCCACACTTCCACCACATCAAGAGGCTTTGCCGCAGCACCAGCTGCATCCTCCGTAGCAGCCGCTGGAGTGGCCCCTTGCGGCCCCTCTGCCATGTCCAGCTCGCACTGGAGGGTACACAGCACAAAGAGACAACGCTGACTTACTGACAACCCCTCATCCGCGAGAGCAGGAGGAACGCACAGCTGGAACGGGTGTTGTTTCCAAAGTATTGCGTTTATTTTGAGACAAACAGCAAACCAAGAAATGGCAAAGTCAGCATTGGCTGCTACTCGCATCCAACGCTGCTACATAGCTGGCTGAAGCACACACCCACAGCCCCGCCCAAACAAACTAATATCTGCCCTTCCCCTATTTACACCCCGCCCTACCCCGTCAGCTTCCTTTGACCCCTGCCTCTCCCTCGAACCCACCGCGCTCCTCTTGCCAGGTACATACCCACCCAGCCCTAATCCAGCCCCACACCCTACCACCACCATCCACAACAACCACCTCCCACCCAAGGATGTTCCCTTCACGATCCCGGGCCCCAGAACCCTCACCAACCCCCACGGTCCCCGGCACCACCACAGTCCCTGTCCAGCGGGCTCACTCCATAAGTCCGGGCTCCAGCCACATGTCGCGAGGAACAGGGTCTGGCAGCCACTCCTTGGCAGGGCTGCTGGCAAGGCGTCCTTGTCCTAGCGCAAGGCCCAGCGCCGGCGTCATTGGCGCAGTCCCCTGCTTTGGATGAGGTTCCACGTGGGGGATCTGAGCAGGCGCACCCTCCTCTGCCAATGAGGAGTCTTCAGGGAAGGCCAAGGATGGGCAGGGGCCTGCATGGTGGCGTTGCACAGGCACACCTTTTCCGGTCCGCTGGGAGTCTTTGGGACAGGCTGGTAGCGGGCGGGAGCCTGCTCAGCGGTTTTGCGCAGGCGCGCTTTCCTCAGCCAGCCCGGGGCCCACGGGGTGGTCCGGCACGAGCACGGCCGAGCGGAGAGGAGCCGCACGTCCGGGCGGTACATCCCCTGCGGGAACAGCAAGGCCCGCACTTGCCAGCTGCGAGTCCCTTGCCGCGGCCGCAGGACGGGCGGAGAGGGCCCATGGGCGGGGTGTTCCGGCCAGCCGCCACCCCGCTGCCGGATGTCGGGCCCACGGGGCTCGACACCTCCCCCGTATGCTGTTTCATCTCCATCTACACTGATAATTAGGTTTGGGATGGGAAGCTGTTACTTTAAACCTATTGGTCCCCACCTAGAGGCTAACTGTATAAATAGCTGCACAGCAGCCATTAGGGCTGCTTCTGTTCTGAGTTAATAAACTTGTTTGCTGTTTCAACACTTCATCTCGCTCAATGCCTAAAGAACTGAAAATATAACAACCACCACCACCTATGCCTGCCGTGCTGCTTTCATATAGAGGGGACAGAGGTTATCCAGAACAACATATATCAAAAGGGGGGAAAAAAGAAAAACATGTTTGATTGTCCAGCAAGTGGTTGAGATAAATCAGCATTCAACTACTGACTTTTAAAGCAGGCTTGCTTAGAAAACAAAACTGCTTGACAGGAAGGTGTATACACCCAGTGACTTTGATCACTTCAAGAGGGAACTGGAATCTTCAAGACACCCCCCCCCCCCTTCCCATCTGGGTCCATGATTGCCTAAAAGTTGTCTTGGGTCATTCCTAAGTGCTCCCATTCTAAACCATGGAGCAGCACTGCCAAAGAACCACCTTTGGCAGTGAAATCAGCAGATCATCAATAAGAGAAAAAGGAAGCCCTTACCGTGCAGCAGCCATCTTGACAGGAAAGTCTGTTTTTTTAATGATTCCCAAATGAGTGGTCTACAACCATTTTCAGGCTTTTTTACACCATGCCAGAGGCTTCATTCTACAAGCTGGGGGTGTGGCAGGAAAAATGAACACTGGATTTCATTTAATTACAGTTTTGTTAAAATAGATTTAAATATCATTCGTTGGATAATTTTCTATGTAATATTCTCCTTTTCTCCTCTTAATAAGGACACTTCAGCTGTAGATGTTGGTGTGGATGTGGGACCTCGCCAAGGCTTTGTAGCAGGGTCTGAAAGGAAGACCCCTAGCCCCAAAACTTTGTAACGTAGACTCTTGCCCTAGCTGGTATTTTTTCCCAAAAAGGGCAAATTTTAGAGGAAAAATCTGGCACAACAAGGTTTGACAGCTAGGAAGAGTCCTCTATCTGCAGAGGACTAAAATTGCTTACCAGACAACCAGAGGAAACCAAGGATGTTGCTTTCTGTGAGAACACTTGATGAACTTTAGGCCCCATGTTGTATGAAAAGCAGAGTAGATGGACATTAATTGTCCATGGGTCAAATAGGGTGATACATACAAGTTATCCATGAGTTGTATGGATTTTATTGGCTTAGTGCCAAATCTTGGAGCTGACGTTTATGTCCCCCACTCCAATACAAATACTTGAAGTCTCTCCTCAGTGCTTGGATCATGGCCGAGAGGGAAATAATGAGAAGACATTTATACTGTGAGCAGAAACTTGATTTCTTTATCCTTACTATATCTAACCACAAATCCTTCCATCGCCCCCACAATCCTGCCAGAACTAATGAAGCTTCTTGAATGAGAAGCAAAACGTCTTCCTCAAGGAAAAAAACAGTCCAGTTGCCTTTTGGAAAAGCACCTTTGAGACAACTATGAGCTGGATGAATGAGAATCTCCATAGACATCTAACCAAAAATTACTATCCAGCCTTCTAAAATAGTAGCTAAAGATTGCTATAAAAAGGAAAGAGTCTGGGGTTTTCTTTCTCTGCTCCTTGATGTAATTTAAAAATTTGCCCTTTAAATACATGATTGGTGGGAAACTGCAGTCTGCATAAACTCATGTCTGTCTTGGGGTCTTGGCACTGTTGGTTTCTGCAGGGAAAAACCAGTCTCTCTTTCCCTCCACATATTAACTTTGCCTTTGAAGGGAAGCAAACACCAAGCCCTCACCTTCCTCATCCTCCTAACCTCACCCTCCCTTTCCCCAATTCCACTATCCTAGCTTCCTTGCCAAGATGGCTTGAATAGAAAGCAGCTGCTGGTGAAATAGCTTCACAGCTGGTGATCCTGTCAGCACCCCTGAGTAGAAAGTCCCTGAAGATTAAAATCTCCAATTAGCAGGAATGTGAAGTCGGCAGGAAATGTGGCAGATTCCAAAACTAAAAAGGAACACATTTGGGCTGCTTCTTCCATGCAGGCTTCTAAACCAACCACCCCATTTCCTGTCCATTGCAAGGTTTTTCAGATTTGTTTTATGTTGCTCCACACTCCTTCTTTCAATATCACTTTTGGAAGCAATAATTTGTTCCCACATTTGTCTGAAAAGCAAAGCTCAGTTTTCAGCCTGAGAACCTCTTTTCAATGTCACTGTCTCAACTTTTGAAAACTAAAATGCCAACTTCATGTTTGATTGAAATATGGTCATTTTTAGATGTTGCAGTAAGAGTCATATTTCTAGCTTTCCTTGAATGGCATTTAAAGACATAGTTCCTGGCTCAGTCCAACAGAATTCAGTTTCAGTGCAACATTGATCAATACCAGTTAATCTGAACTACCTGTAACAGCTAAGCACATTATCCACAACCCAGAAAACTGTAGAATGTATGGATTCATCTTACTCAAAATATGAATGCTTATGAAATAAATCTCACTGTATTCAGTGTTTTCGTTCAAAAAAGTATGGGTTGGAACACAGAATCAGCTGTGATACTATCAGCTGACACATAGCTATGAACCAGATCTAAAAAAAAAGCCCATAAGTTATGAAGAATGTTGTTTACTATATCATTATGTGTCATTGTAGATGACTGGTATTGATATAGAACTAACTTGTTGAAATGTTCATTCAGTTTCATATTTTTCCCTTTACCTCAGTATTACTGAAAGACAGGGCTATTGTATTTTTGCCTTTAACAGGACACAAATGCATCACCAGCTTGGCAAAAAGGTTAGTATTTTACAATTGTACCTCCATGAGAAGAGTAAAATTAGCATTGTTGACTAAATCAGCATTCAGAGATTCCATACTTTGCCTGCCTCTGTCTCACCACTTCTATACTGTATTTTGGTTATTGTTATTAAGCATGTGACACAATAACCATGTTTCAGGGATATTAGTGGACTGGGGAATTGATTTCTGTTACAGAAGCCAGAAAGAAAAATAATTTAGCCTTCCGTGCTACCCCCATCCCCAGTCCAACTCTGGGGTCCCCACAGACTGATTGTGAAGTTCCCACAATTGGATTCTCTGACCTTAAGATAAGATAACCTTTATTGTCATTTTTTTACTGTGGGCACAATGGCACACATCAAAAATGAAATTTAGTTGCCCACTCTCAAAGTGGAACACATACATGACACACACCTAAACATACTATATAGAACATATGTATAGACCCACACCCCTACATATACATAACAAATAACTATTAAATACAGTCCATCTTGAATATATAATGGAAGAAGGAAGCTTGAGAGTTCACAAGGTTAATGCTGTATGGAATGAAACTATGGCTGAATCTGGATGTTCTGCTACGGATACCACGAAGACTCCTCCCAGAAAGTAACAAGGAAAACAGGTCGTGAAGAGGATGTGTAGTGTCCCAGATAATCTTACGGACCCTGCTCAAGCAACGCTTCTGTGCTATGTCCTGGATGGAGGGGAGGAAACTGCCAATGATCTTTTTGGCCATCCTCACCACTCTCTGCATCGCCTTCCTGTCTGAAGCAGGGATGCTTCAAAACCAGACTGATGCTGTATGACAGGATGCTCTTGATCATCCCCCTGTAGAAAGTGGTCAGGACAGGGGAAGGAAGATGTGCTTTTCTCATGTGATGCAGAAAATGCAGGCGCTGCTGTGCCCGCTTCACCAGTTACTCACTGTTGAGTGACCAAGCCACCCTACTCATTAGCTGCACACCCAGGAATTTGATGCTGGTAACCATCTCCACAGGTGAATCATTAAGGCACAGAGAAGTGTGGCTGTGCCTACCTTTTCTGAAATCGACAATGATCTCTTTGGTTTTTCAGGTATTTAAAACTAGGCTGTTTTCCTTACACCAGTTCACCAACCCCTCAACCTCCTTGTGGTAAGCTTCCACCTTGTCACCTGGGAGATGACAGAACTAATGTAAAGCCTACACAATATAGCTTAGGAAGAGGAAGGCTGCTAAAATGGGCAAAAGAAGCCAAGAAACTAAATAGAAATTTAAATTAGTGTCACACTTCAAAATAGCTAGCCAAATCTTTGCCACCATTCTGCAGACATATTTTTAAATGAATCTGTTGTTGGCTTAGCAAGCTCTACCTCTACTAGAAAAGCTTTTCTTCCCCCTAGTTGGTATTTGGGAGAAAGCAAGCATAAAAATGGGGCAGGCCACAGCTGACCAACCATAATAATGGCAACCATTGGCTATGGAAATCAGCCTGCCACATCTCTTTTGCATATCACACAGGAACATATAATCACAGTACCACCTGAACAGACTGGCATGGCCTATGTTGGCACAGGTTCAGAGAGTTCTCCTGTAGCCTCTCCCTGCATCTCATTTAAATCAAAGCACAGATGAACCAATTGTAGCAGGAGGGGGAGGAAGCTTGTGTAGCACATCCTCACCTGCTATTTAATTGGATGTAATTTTAATTACCCCTTCATGGATTACTGCCTTGTCGTGATGAAGGGGCTTGCGTAATTCAATGAAGCTATGAGCTATGCCATGCAGGGCCACCCAAGACGGACAGGTCATAGCCGAGAGTTCTGACAAAACGTGATCCACTGGAGAAGGAAATGGCAACCCACTCCAGTATCTTTGCCATGAAAACCCTATGGACAGTACCAAAAGGCAAAACAATATGACGCTGGAAGATGAGCCCCTCAGGTCGGAAGGCGTCCAATATGCTACTGGGGAAGAGCAGAGGGTTAGTACTAGTAGCGCCAGAAAGAATGAAGCGACAGGGCCAAAGCCGAAAGGACACTCAGCTGTGGATGTGTATGGTGGTGAAAGGAAAGTCCGATGCTGTAAAGATTTTTTCTCCATAGGAACCTGGAATGTAAGATCCATGAATCAAGGAAAGCTGGATGTGGTCAAACAAGAGATGGCAAGACTGAACATCGACATCTTAGGTATCAGCGAACTAAAATGGACAGGAATGGGTGAATTTAATTCAGATGACCATCAGGTATACTACTGCGGGCAAGAATCCCTCAGAAGAAATGGAGTAGCCTTCATAGTCAATAAAAGAGTAGGAAAAGCAATACTGGGATACAATCCCCAAAATGACAGAATGATCTCAGTTCGAATCCAAGGCAAACCATTCAATATCACAGTAGTCCAAGTCTATGCCCCAACCACAAGTGCTGAAGTGAATGAAATTGACCGGTTCTATGAAGCCCTACAGCACCAAAAAATGATGTCCTTATCATCATGGGGGATTGGAATGCTAAAGTAGGAAGCCAAAAGATAACCGGAATAACAGGCAAGTTTGGCCTTGGAGTGCAAAATGAAGCAGGGCACAGGCTGATAGAATTCTGTCAAGAGAATACGATGGTGATAGCAAACACTCTTTTCCAACAACCCAAGAGACGGCTCTACACATGGACATCACCAGATGGTCAACACAGAAATCAGATTGACTATGTGCTCTGCAGCCAAAGATGGAGAAGCTCTATACAGTCAGTAAAAACAAGACCAGGAGCTGACTGTGGCTCAGACCATGAGCTTCTCCTTGCAAAGTTTAGGCTTAAACTGAAGAAAGTAGGGAAAACCACTAGGCCACTCAGGTATGAATTAAATCATATACAGTAGAGGTGACAAATAGATTTAAGGAATTAGATCTGATAGACAGAGTGCCTGAAGAACTATGGACAGAGGTTCGCGACATTGTACAACAGGTAGCAACCAAAACCATCCCAAAGAAAAAGAAATGCAAGAAAGCAAAATGGCTGTCTGAGGAAGCTTTGCAAATAGCTGAGGAAAGGAGGGAAGCGAAAGGCAAGGGAGAAAAAGAAAGATACGCCCAATTGAATGCAGAATTCCAGAGAATAGCTAGAAGAAATAAGAATGCCTTCTTAAATGAACAGTGCAAACTAATAGAATAAAACAATAGAATAGGGAGGACCAGAGATCTTTTCAAGAAAATTGGAGAGATGAAGGGAACGTTTCATGCAAAACTGGGCATGATAAAGGACCAAAATGGCAGGAACCTAACAGAGGCAGAAGAGATTAAGAAGAGGTGGCAAAATTACACAGAAGAACTATACAAGAATGAGCTTAACGTCCCTGATAATCACAATGAGGTGGTCACTGACCTCGAGCCAAACATCCTAGAATGTGAAGTGAAGTGGGCCTTAGAAAAACTGAGCAACAACAAAGCTAGTGGAGGTGACAGTATTCCAGCTGAGCTATTCAAAATCTTAAAAGACAATGCAGTAAAAGTGCTACACGCAATTTGCCAGCAAATTTGGAAAAGTCAACAGTGGCCACAGGATTGGAAAAGATCAGTTTACATTCCAATTCCAAAGAAAGGCAGTGCCAAAGAATGTTCAAACTATCGCACCATTGCACTCATTTCTCATGCTAGTAAAGTCATGCTTAAAATCCTACAAGCTAGACTTCAGCAGTATGTGGATCGAGAACTACCAGAGGTACAGGCAGGATTTCCAAGAGGCAGAGGAACTAGAGATCAAATTGCCAACATACGCTGAATCATGGAGAAAGCTAGAGAGTTCCAGAAAAACATCTACTTCTGCTTCATTGACTATGCTAAAGCCTTTGATTGTGTGGATCACAACAAACTGTGGCACGCTTTTAAAGAGATGGGAGTACCAGACCACCTTATTTGTCTCTTGAGAAACCTATATGCGGGTCAAGAAGCAACAGTGAGAACTGGACACGGAACCACTGATTGGTTCAAAATTGGGAAAGGAGTCCGGCAAGGCTGTATACTGTCGCCCTGCCTATTTAACTTATATGCAGAGCACATCATGAGAAAGGCAGGGCTAGAGGAATCAAAAGTTGGAATTAAGATTGCTGGAAGAAATATCAACAACCTTAGATACGCAGATGATACCACTCTAATGGCAGAAAGTGAAGAAGAACTAAAGAGCCTCTTGTTGCGGGTGAAGAAGGAGAGTGCAAAACTTGGGTTGAAACTTAACATTAAGAAAACCAAGATCATGGCATCTGGCCCTCTCAATTCCTGGCAAATAGATGGGGAAGAAATGGAGGTAGTGACAGATTTTATTTTCCTGGGCTCCAAGATCACTGCAGATGGGACTGTAGCCAAGAAATTAAAAGACGCTTGCTCCTTGGGAGGAAAGCCATGGCAAATCTAGACAGCACACTAAAAAGCAGAGACATCACCCTGTCAACAAAAGTACGTATAGTCAAGGCTATGGTCTTCCCAGTTGCAATGTATGGCAGTGAACGTTGGACCATAAAAAAGGCTGAGCGCCAAAGAATTGAGGCCTTTGAACTATGGTGCTGGAGAAGACCACAGGGTGTGCTTAGCAGGCAAACACTGCCATCAATCAAGAACCACTTTGGGCTGTTTGGATGGAACACAGCATAAAGGGAAATGGGTAGAGTGTGGATGTGAGGTGTGTGTGGGATGTGCAAGGAATCAAAGAGAATTATTTTCCTTCCCTACTTCTAAGGATGAGCCCTGGCCAATGTGAAGAAATCTCTAGGGGCAAGGCAGGAATCTCAAGATAGGTATGTTGAGAGAGAAGTTTGCAGCAGCTTGTTTTTACTTTGACCTTCAAAAAGATGAGATTCTTATGTGTCCATACAGTAGTTACATTCCTGTATGTATCTTCTCAGTTTGGGTTTGAATACACACATCACGATTCTCAATAAGGTTCAAAGGTCTTTTCATGGAAGTATGTATTAATGTGTCATGTGTCTGCATATACAAGTTTGTAATAACAAGAACAACTACTGGAAGAGGCCAGCCTCCTCTTTGAAACAAAGACATGGATGCCCTTTGGCCAGGAGTAGGCAATTTTCCTGCAGTTAGGTACTTTTTTGGCTTCCCAGGGGTTGCTGGCCTGGGAGGAGCCCAAATGTTTGGCATATTTTTAGGGACATTTAAGGGTCAAATGGGGAGGGAATGGAAGTCTGAAACTTACACAAGAATCAAGGCACTCATCTCTCTCTCTCTCTCACACACACACACACACACACACATGCACGCACACACACACACACACACACACACACTGGGTGTTAGATGTTTTTGTGCCAGCCATGGCAGTTCCCCAAAAGGTCTACGGCCCCTGCAGCCCCATTGGAGAGAGTTAATTGGTAAGGGACGGGCTGAGGACCCCCATAAAAACCTCTGCTCAGGGGCTACTCTCTGCTCTCTGCTTGCTTGCTCTCTGCTTGCTTGCTCTCTTGTTGCTCTCTTGTGGGAATGATCCATGAGCTCAATCCAGGCATGGATGCCTCCATGCCAGGGAACTCTTTCTATTTACTTTATCGTTAAATAAAGCTTCATCTGATTGCATCCCTGCGTGCTGCCTTTTTTCTTGGAAGCACCTTAACGAACCATCGGTCTCGTGAGGCCATCTCAGAAATTGGTAGCAGAGGATGGTTTAAAGCAACGCTTCCAAGCCAGCAGCTAAAAGCAAGATGCCTGGCAGTTCCAGCAAGAACCCATTTGAGACAGATGGCAGGAGATCCCCGATTGTGACCAGGAGTCTTCAATCAAGGACGGCAGCCCTGCATCCAGCCCCTGACGCAAGCTTCGCTCCAGGAGAGAATACAGATGACCTCTATTCCCCCAGAGGACCCAGCAGAGTGCCAGGGACACCTTCGCATGCCTCCCCACAGCTGCAAGCCACAGATGGAAGCATGGAAGACTTACAGTCCTCCCAAGACTGCCAAGACACCCGGGAAGCAGCCCAGGACCAGGACAAGCACCGCGTGGACCAGATGACTAACCAGGAATTCAGGGAGCTGCTTCTAACGCTCCTTGCAGCACAAAGGACGCCACAAGCCTCACCGCGAGGGATGCCAGCGCAGGGGGCCTCTGGACACCGGGTAAGTCCTTCCCCAGCGCCCACGAGGCCCCCTAACATGGCACCGGCCACCCTGCGGGCCCCCAGGGCCCCAGAGCTTTTGGCAGGAAATTTCCTGCCAAACTGTGATCTGCAGCTTCCGGGGCCAACGGGAAGCAAGATGGCAGCCACCAGGACACCAACATGGCTTGATAGGCCTCAGCCAAGCCTCGAGTCCCAACAATCAGTGGCATCCAGCCGAAGCGGCACACAAACCACCCAGTCTTCCCCACCAGAAAGCCTCAAGGCCTATGATAGCCTCAAAGCCTGCCCAGCCGAGACTGCTATAGCAGAGATTGGAGCAACTATCCGATCCCTGTTTGCGACCCTGGAGGCCAAAACGACCGCGGCCTCAACATCAGGGGTAGCCAGCCTCCCTCGCTACCCCTAGGAGCCTCCCGGAGGAGCTCCAGGGCCTCCAACCATCTCCCTGGGGCCTAACTGCCAGGAGGCGTCCGGCCTGGAGCGTCCCAGCTACATCCTGCAACCCTAGAGGGCCCCCAGTGAACCCCCGGGCCCTCCAGCCTACTTTTCGCCACCGCCCAGATGCCCTGCTTACCAGATGGTCTTCGGAGGGCCTCCGGATGAGGCCCCCTCCTCCAGCGCCATCTTCAGCCGCCTCCAGGGTCTTCAGGACCAGCGATGGGCTCCTCCGGGCGATCCTGGGCGTCCCTGTGCCATCCCGGCCCCATCCTGCAGTCTTTGCCCCCCGGTGAGTGTTCCAGTGCCGGGGGGGCTTCAGGAGGAATCTTTGGGGCTTCTGTGGCCTTCAGCCCCTCTTCAGGCCCAAATCCCGGCCTGCAGGCCTAGGTCTGGGCCTGGCCCAGAGGCAGAGAGAGAGACATCCGCTCCCTCCGCCTCCTGGGCTCAAATGAATCCTGAGCATGCCCAGTCGGGGCCATCCCAAAATCAGAGAAAAATACCACCACCTGCCAGCAGAGGGATCCCTTTTCCATTCACCTCAATGGAGAACTCACAGATGTATAGAAATGGACATAGATCTAAGAAAAATTCTTTTTCATCTGCTTCTGCCCTCCCAAATAATTTTGCAAAACTGCGTCTTGGGGGGGAAAATTACAGCAGTTGGAATAAAGATGTGCAGATATGTCTATTAAAGGAAGGGACTCTAGAGATGGTTCTGGATCCCCCACCTCTTCCCTGGGGACCCCAAGAAGAGTGGTATCATAGACAAGCATATACCACTCTACTGAGCTCACTGGATGGCAACTTGTACCCCAGCATTCCAGATGGGCTCACAGCTGGCGACGTTTGGGAGTTATTATACAATTTATTCAACAGCAACAGCATCGGTTCGATCACCAGACTCACAACTGAGTTTTACACCACCAGACTGAGGTTTGGGGCTAACATGGCCAAGCACCTGGGAAAATTGAAGGCGCTCAGGGCAGAACTGATCTTCAGAGACTACCTTGTACCTGAGGCGAACATGGTCGCCATCATTCTGGCCTCCCTGGACAAAAATTGGAGCAGTTTCATTGTTTCACTGGAGGGGACAACGAAGGAAGCCATGACCCTGTCCTACCTCACAGGGAGGCTCATTGAAGAGGACAGGAGGCACAGAGATGCAGGAGAATACACCAGAGCCACCATACAGCGAGCCAGCAGGAGGCACCACAACTCAGAGCAGGTTAATGCTCTACTTAAGTGTTTCATCTGTGGCTCTGAGGGGCATCTGAAGAAGGACTGCCCCCATCATCAACAAGGCTCCAAGCGCGGTCCCAATCAAGGAAGGGGCAAGGGGCAAGGAAGGGGGTGTGGCGGGGGCAAAGGTAGTGCCAAGGGCAATTTTGTGCGTACTTGTGCTCTCACCCCCACCACAAAGGCTGATAGCCCCACTGACTTATGGTTACTGGACTCTGGAGCTTCATCTCACATTACCAATATGAAACAAGGGTTTAAAAGGTTAAAGAAAATTAACTCATCTGTCAAGGTGGCCAATGGTGATAAGGCTTTGGTTGTTGGGGAGGGCACTGTCTCTGTACCGGGGCTGGGAAATGTTGAAGGGGTATTACATGCTCCCTCCATTGCCAACAATCTGTTAAGCATTATCAAATTATGTGACAATGACAGGGTGGAAGTTTTATTTCACAAAGGGGGAGGTCATGTCACCCAGAACCACAGGGTCATTGGAAGTATTGCCATCATAAATGGTTTGCCATACTTCTCCCCTGAGAACCCAGCCACAGAAGACAGTCCACCGCGTGCCACCTCAGAAGGGGCCTGCGCACGGAAAGAGAGAAAGCCCCCACGGTCAGCCTCAAGGCTGTCTAAGGAGCGCAAGGCTGAAGCGGTTGCACCCAAGCCACCTCAGCCAGCCCCCCCGGCTTTCCAAGGGCAGTGTGTACAAGAAAACCAAACCTCAGGACTTCCGGGTGGCAAGGCGCCGCCGAAGACAGCTGTTTTCGGGCTGTTTGCTCTGCGGCTTTGTAGAACCGCCGAAAACAGCGCCGATCAGCTGTTTCGGCAGTTCGGAAGCCCCCTCCTCGGGAGAAGAGGAGGGGGTGAGTATCCAGGTAGGGGTAGAGCTCTCCGGGGCCGCCAGAGCTTAAAGTTCTGGCGGCTGAAGGATCGAGCCCCCCTGAAGCCTGGATTCCTCCGGGCTGCGCAGCGTTTCTGCTCCGTGCTTTTAGGAGCAGAACAAGGCGATCGCAACCATCCCTGCCTACAGGAAAGGACTTTGGAAAACAAGAAAGCAGGCAGAGCGATGCAGGAGAATAAGGTGAAAGTGGATTTTTGATCTTTGGCTCAATCCACATTGAAGACTCTGAAAGTGAAAGTGCGTAGTAAGTAACAGTGGGGGAAAAATGGAGGCTAAATCTTCCAAGCTTATTAGAAGTGCGGGGGCTTCCCCCCTGCAGCAGTCTTCATTGCAAGCCTTAATGCCCCCTGCACCTGCACCTTCACCTGTTTTAACAGTTAAAGTTTTGCAAGATGCTTTGGAAAAGCATTCACAGCAAATAGCTGAGATTATAGATGAAAAGCTGGATGAAAAGTTGGAGGAGAAGTTTACAGGAATAAAGGCGGACATTTTACTTGCTTTTCAAGGCTTGGCGACATGTATTGAAAGCTTGGATGAAAGAGTGGAAGATCTCAGCCAAAATAATAGTAAATTAGAGGCAAAGATATTAGAGACTGAGAATGTGATGGATAAAATTGACAATGATTTGACATTGGTGCAGTATCATGAAATGGAGTTTGCTGTAAGAATTAGAGGCTTGAAAGAGAATCCTAAAGAAGATTTGAAGAAAATAGTTTCTGAGTCTTTGGAAGAGGTGTTGGGACGGCCAGCTGAAGGAATTGCTGAAGATATAGACAAAATCTTCCGTGTCAATTCCTGGATTGCAAGACAAAGGAAACTACCTAGAGATGTGGTTGTTTATTTTACAAAGAGAACAACCAGAAATGAAGTTATTCAAGTTTCTTACACTACTAAGCTTGTAATTGCAGAGCAAGAAGTTCTGGTTTTAAAAGAGATCCCTCCAAGAATTTTAAGGAGAAGAAAGGAATTTGCATTTCTGGCACAGGAGCTTAAGCAATGTGATATCAAGTTTAGATGGGAGATCCCAGTGGGTATGGTGGTAATGTATGAAGGCGTGAGACACCGTTTTGTTACAGTGATGCAGGCACGTGATTTTTACAGTAATGTCTTAAAAGCAATCCCCATACCACTTTTGGAATCAACAAAGAAGAATGGAGAGGGAAAGCCTCAAGGTGCTGAAGGAATAACACAGACAGATGAGAAAGCAACAGGAGTGGATCAAATTTCAGCATTATTGGAAGAAGCAAGAGACCAGAGGATTACGCGTGCTGCTTCGAGACGAATGAAACGTGAGCAAGAACAGGATCAGCAGAATGTTGTGGAACCTCCAAAGCGTACCTATAGCGAAGCTGTGGGAGGGGCGCGGCCTAAAAATGTGAAGGGGATCCTGGAAGACACGCTCCAAAAGCTTCGGGTCGCTAAAGATGGCGACTAAGTTTTTAACTTGGAATGTCAATGGATTAAACTCACCACAGAAGAGAAAGAAAATCTTTCAATATTTAAAACAGTTTAAGACTGATGTTATTTGCTTACAAGAAACACATATTAGAGTTATGGACCAAAAGTACTTATTAAATTCAAGATTAGGCACACAATTTATTGCTTCTGCAACAAATAAGAAAAAATGGAGTGGTTATTTATGTCAAGAACACAATTACAGCGGAGTTAATTGAAGCAGATCAACAAGGAAGATATGTTATAGTAGACTTGTTAATAGAAGGCA
>JAKJMR010016627.1:8228-30585 GCA_024449315.1 Daboia siamensis | reverse complement strand
GGTTGGGATGTTAAAGATAAAATGTATTGAAAAACTTTTCAATAAAAAAAAAAGAAAGAAAAGAAAACCAAACCTCAGCAGGCACCTAAAGCACCGCTCAAGGCAACCAGAGCCAAGAGGGTGTCAGTAGGGAAGCCGCTCCACGATAAATGTGCCCATCTCCTACACCGAAGATTAGGTCATGCGAGCTTCCCTGTGGTTAAAAAGATGGGAGAGTTTGCTGAGGGAGTCCAGCTCAAGGATTGTGAGGTGTTCCTGGACTGGGCCATCTGTAAGAGGACAAAGAGGAAGTCTGCCCCCATCCCTAAGGTGTCACTACGTAAGACCCAATACCCGTACCAACTAGTACATGTTGATTTGGTTGGGCCATTCACACCATCCCTAGGGAAAAGACAGTATTTTCTCACTGCCCTTGACAATTTTTCACGGTACGGCCACGTGTATACCCTCACAGAAAAATCCGAAGCCTTTGATGCCATAAAATCACTGTACAACCTTGTAGAGACCCAGTATAAGACCAAGATCGCACAACTGCAGAGCGACCGCGGGGCTGAGTTCATGTCCTGAAAATTCCAGGACTGGGTAAGGCATAAGGGCATCCAACATTTTCTTACAGCGCCCTTCACTCCTGCTCAGAACGGCATGGCAGAGAAAAGAAATGGAATCCTGCAAACTATGATGCGTAGTCTGATTGCAGACGCTGGGGTCGCAGAATCATACTGGGCAGAGGCGGTACACTAGGCCAATTACACCTTAAACCGTACATGGAGCAGTGTTGTGGACCAGACCCCATATTTCCTGGTCCACGGTAGGAAACCAAGTCTAGGACACTTGCGTGTGTTTGGCTCCTACGCTTGGGTGCACATCCCCAAGCAGCTGCGGAAGAAGGGGAGATCTGTCTCCCAGATACTAAGGTTCTTGGGCTATGCTCCTGGCTCCAAGGCCTACCGTTTCCTGGGAGAAGGGGGCAGGACTGTGACTTCCCAATCTGCCTCTTTCGAAGAGGACTCCAATTGGACCCAGATTCACTCAAATGATCTGGGCCCATATGTCAACCGACCCAGCAAAGACGCACCAACCACGACATCACCTGAGACGACCACATATCCTGCCACCGACGAGAGCGAGGAACAAGACAAAGATGTCATCCTACCTGGTTCAGATGGGGAGGATGAACCATCCAGTCCCGAGGTGACGCCTCAGAGACCCGCAATACCCAGCACCTGGGACCGAGGGTCTTCACATCCCGGTTGTGAAATGCCGGCTAACAAGGAACCCGCAGAACAAAAAGGCGGTGAGTGGCAGGAGGTCAGGAGGTCAAAGCGGTCCAACAAAGGGATCCCGCCAAAGAGAATCGACATTGGGCACATCGCGTCCGTCAACAGCATTGTGGTCACCCCAAAATCCTTCTCTGACATCCAGGAGCTGCCCATCGAAGAACAGGAGAAATGGCAGCTCGCGATGGAGCAGGAGATGGCGAGCCTGAAAAAGCTAAAAGTCTTCACCCCCCAGCAACCACCAAAGGAGAGGAAAATCACTGGCACAAGGTGGGTTTTCAAGGCCAAACCACTTGCCAACGGCCTCTACCTGTATAAGGCCCGTTTGGTAGCACAGGGTTTCGCCCAGTGCTACATGGAGGGCTACGGGGAGAACTACTCTCCAACCGTCTGGGCAGAGAGCGTCAAGGCCGCCCTCGTAACTGCAGCCGCTCTGGGGGAGGAAGTCTTCCAATTCGACATCCAGACGGCTTACCTCCACGCCAACTTGGACCGGCAGATCTACGTGAGGGCCCCTCCTGGCTACCAGCAGGAAGGGGGAAACACATGGCTGCTCCGAAAAGGGTTATATGGCCTCAAGCAGTCGGGGAAACTATGGTACGACTGCCTTAGAAAAAGTTTAGAACGAGTTGGTTTCAGTGCATCCCATGCAGATGAATGTGTTTTCACACGCAACTCCAAGGGTACCCCACAACGGGTGCTAGTTTATGTGGACGACCTCCTATAGGTAGGGCCTGACAAGGAAGGGTGTGATAAATTTGCCAAGGCCCTAGGGGAAAAGTTTACCCTGAAGTCTTTGGGGCGGGTTGACAGGTACTTGGGTGTGCACATCTTGGCCACTAAGGAGGGGTTCGCCCTATCCCAGAAAGAAAAGATTGAGGAGTTATTGGCCAAATGCAAAATGGCAGAATCTAACCCAACGCGTAGCCCGATACAAAGTGACTATTACAGTCACACTCACAAGGACGGTCCTGAGTTCACAGACAATAAGCTTTACAGATCTCTGATCGGCTCCTTGCTATATATCAGCAATTGGAGCAGGCCTGACATAGCTTTAGCTGTGAATCTATTGTCCAGGCATGTGGAACACCCAAAGGATTTCCACTGGACTGCTGTTAAGAGGGTACTTAGGTACCTCAGGGGCACGACCGATGCTCTCCTTGTGCTGGAGCCAGAGAAGGGGAAAATGGCCCAGCTCTCCGCTTACTCGGACACAGACTGGGCTGGTGACACTAAGAGTAGATGGAGCACCTCTGGTTTCCTCATATTGCTAAATGGCTGTCCTATCCATTGGCATATTAGGCAGCAAAAAATTGTTTCTTGCTCCATGGCCGAGGCAGAATATGCCAGCCTGTCGGATACGGACAATGATTTGATTTGGTTCGATGCTCTGATAACGAGCATCTGGGCACCTCCTCCTCTGCCCATCCAAATTCAAGAGGATAATATGGCTGCAATTGCAATCTCGGGGGCATATGCAGTGGGCTCTAGGTCCCGCCACATAGACATACGCTATAAAAATGTCAGGCAGCTTGCCAAAATGGGGTTTATACATGTTGAGCATTGTAATACAACTGACCAGATACCTGACCTGTTCACCAAACTTGTTCCCATTGACCGGCACAACCTTCTGTGTAAGCGTTTGTGTTTGGTCTTCTGAACGTGTATATGCCTGTATATGCCTATGACACCTGCTCGCCCCCTCACATACATTCACTGGTCTCTGTCATTGGCTGGCAAGAAGGGGAATTGTTAGATGTTTTTGTGCCAGCCATGGCAGTTCCCCAAAAGGTCATCAGATGGGAGCAAAGAGGCATCTTTGCTCCCACTGGTGGGTCAGGGGTCTACGGCCCCTGCAGCCCCATTGGAGAGAGTTAATTGGTAAGGGACGAGCTGAGGACCCCCATAAAAACCTCTGCTCAGGGGCTGCTCTCTGCTCTCTGCTTGCTTGCTCTCTGCTTGCTTGCTCTCTTGTTGCTCTCTTGTTGCTCTCTTGTGGGAATGATCCTTGAGCTCAATCCAGGCATGGATGCCTCCATGCCAGGGAACTCTTTCTATTTACTTTATCGTTAAATAAAGCTTCATCTGATTGCATCCCTGCGTGCTGCCTTTTTTCTTGGAAGCACCTTAACGAACCATCGGTCTCGTGAGGCCATCTCACACTGGGAACCACCATTGTATAGCCCAGTACCCTGTGGGAGAGTCAGCTGGACCTGCAGTCTTGCCAGGGCTTGGCTAAGCACCCAGGATCAGTGCAGGGCTCTACCTGACTGGTGCTTCCAGGAGCAAAGTGCAGCCTTGGGGAGGAGGAGTCAGCTGGAGTTGCACCAAAGAAAAAAGGAGGGGGGGAGAGGAGAGGATATAAAAGGAGGAGGTTTTGGTGGGAAAGGGAGAGAACAAAAAGACAACAGGGAAAGAGAAGGGGACAGAGAAAGAGAGATGGAGAAGAGGAGAGGCTTCTTTGAGACAAGCAGAAGAAGAGAAGGGGATAGAACAATGCAAAGATTAATGTCAGAGAAACAGGCACAGGTTTCCCATTAAAAGTGTGGTAAGTGGGTGTACAGATAGTCCTCAACCTATGACCACAATTGAGCCCAAAATTTATGTTGCTAAGTGAGAAATTTGTTAAATGAGTTTTGTCCCATTTTACAACTTTTCTTGCCACGTTTGTTAAGTGAATCATTGCAGTTGTTAAATTAGTAACACGGTTGTTAAGTGAATCTGGTTTCCCCATTGACTTTGCTTGCCAGAAGGTTGCAAAAGGGGATCACATGACCCTAGAACACTGCAACTGTCATAAATATGGACCAGTTGCCAAGCATCCAAATGAAAATCATGTGACCCTGGGGATGCTGCAATGGTCATAAGTGTGAAAAATGGTCATAAGTCACTTTTTTCAGTGCCATTGTAACAGTCACTAATCAAACTGTTGTTGAGGACTACCTGTACTTTATCACTTTTTTCTTTTTTTGGTCATCAAGTTTTTGACATCTTGCTAGGCGACTGGTGGTACTTGAATATTGCGATATCCTAAAAGTGGTACAATCTGTGAAAAGGTTGAAAAGCACTGGTATAGCCCACACATTTCAGGTAAGCTAACCCCTGGTGTACGCCTTTGGCATATACTCTTGTTGTATAAGGCCTTTTGATGGTTTACAATTCTCTGGAAATGTGTACAACCAATAAAGTAGCCAAAGAAATGGGGGTGGGGGGGGGGCAGCCTGCCTCTGTCAGGCTTAACTTGGCAAACTGTCCTCCAGAGTTCATTTCACAATTGTTACAAGAGCTGCCCTTCCCAGAAACACTTGTCCCAGAAAGTAAGGGAGGAAATCAGTGCTGGGATTCAGATATGTGAACAACTGGTTCTCTGTGTGGATGCCACTTCTGGAAGTCCATTCTGGGCCTGGGGAACAAAAAATTAGCTACCGGTTCTGCTGAAGTGGTGCGAACCAGCTGAATCCCACCACTGGAGGAAATGAAGAGCCTTGTGCCAATTTGGATTTGGCTGGCTTTGACTCAATTCATTAGTATGTAGGTTTTAGCTGATCAAGTGATGAAATTGGGGACACATGGAAAAATGATAAAATGAAGAGTTAAAACCTTCTATCTTTCTCTGTATATAGATTTTGTTGTTGTTATGGTATGGTTTTTAATGTGTTTTAAATATATTGTATTAGCTGCCTAGAGTGTCATCCATTGACAGAAAGGTAAGTACTAATTCCAAGAATAAAATAAAATAAACAGATAATTCCTGAAGAAATGTGACAAATAATTGTTGAATACAGAGGACACTTGTTGGGAAGAATTTATTCTATGATCCAAGATTAACCTATCAGTTGCAGTTTTGCTTACTGACAGCTTTTTTTTTGCAAGTATGAGTTATTGGAGTTGCCCTGGGTGGAATCTAGGGCTTGCCACCAAATTTATTCTGGCAGGCTGGAAACACAAGCTATTGATTTCCATAATTTGGTATATAACTAAAACTGAAGTAGGGGAAGAAATAGGATGGAGTGGATAATTAATCTTGTTCCTTTTTGCTTTACTTTGCTTTTGTGGTAGCACCCCAGAACAACCCTCCCCCAAGAACTGGTCAGATTATGACTTTTTCCCTAATCAGATGGCAATCCTATTCTTTTTGTCTGAAGGGTGAATAATCTAACATTTGCACTAATTCTTCAAAGAAGATATGATTGCCCTACAAACAGAGGCACACCCATTTCCTTTTCTTTTGCCTATTCTATACCTTCTCCCCAATGTTACTGCTTTGTAGTTTCACTGCCTCTGTTGAAAAGAAGAAAAGCAAGGCTGGGTAGAATAGAAACCTCTGGAAATGAACACACAGCTGGTGCTGCTCTCTTCCTGCTCAGCTGCACCAGCCTGAGTCCCCAGTTGGCAGTGTGGGGAGGCGATGGCAGGGGGAAGGAGGAGAGGTTGAGTTCCAGCTAGTAAAGATGAAGATTTCTGTGGTGATGCGCCAGGGCAGTTGCACTGCAGAAGGGGAAAGGAGAGGGAGAGTCAGGTGGTTGTGGATTTAATGTAGGCCACTCATTAATATTTTGTGTCACGCCTCTGCTCTTTATAGTCCAGCCAGGGCATGGTTTCTTAGAGTCTTTTACTTTTCCTGGAGAGCTGCCCCCCTCGCCCCCTGCTGTCCTGCACACCTTTCCTCCCTGCGCATCTGTGCATCTGGAACAGGCCCCAGCTGCTCCTTGTCTTCACTCACTTCAGGCCCCCAACCCATCTGTCTCTCTGCATGAGTGTGAGTAGATGGGCTTGGTGTCACATCTAGCACTGAGTCTTTGTGTTCCTCAGAGCCTTCTATAGACTCCGATGTGACCCTCGGCACAGTTTTTCCACAGTTTTTCCACTTTTCCAGGTCCAATTTTATTTGTTTTAGCAATCTTATATAGTTATCCTCTTTTACTGTTACACATCTTGCTGTTAAATAGATTCCCAAATACTTAACTTTTTTAACTATTTGAAGATTTGGGGGGTTTTTTGTAAGTTGACTTTTCTGTTTTTCTGTTAAGTTCTTTGTCAACACTTTAGTCTTTTCTCTATTTATTATCAGGCCTGCTGTAATGTATTGGGATTTTTACTTGAACTGATTCACGTGTCTGTTTGAATGCTGCTTATGGTTGCTCAATGGCGTGTCTGTGTAACGGTCACTGACTAAGCCAGACTTGTTGTCTCCAAGATCATTGGATGATTTGGAGCGGGAATGGGTTCCTTTAAACCTATTGGCTGCCGCCTAGTGGCCAACCATATAAGTAGCTGCGCAGCAGCCTCTGTTTCAGTTCTGTTCCTGTTTGCAACCTTCTGTCTCGCTTATTGCCTGCAAAGAACTGGCTATACAACACCTGCCACTTCTCCAAACTTTTCTATTTTCTCCAGCAATTTAGTGCTTGTTTCAAGTGGCTCTTCCAGTATAAAAACCAAATCGTCTGCAAATGCTTGTAATTTATATTTTTCATCTTTTATCTCCAGTCCTTTAATTTCTGTATCTTGTCTAATATTTCTATTCAATACTTCCAATGTTAATATAAATAACAGTGGGGATAATGGGCATCCCTGTCTTGTATCCTTATTAATATTGAAATTTCCTGTATAATCTCCATTTACGATTATTCTAGCAGTCTGTTTATCATAAATTGTTTGGATTGCATTTATAATTTATTTTCCAAAGTCCATTTCTACAAGCTGCTGAAACATAAATTGCCAGTTTAGATTATCAAACGCTTTTTGTGCATCAAGGAATATTAATGCCATCTGTTTCCCTGAATGAATTTCATAATACTCTAACACATCAAGGATCATTATTAAGTTATTTTTTATCTGTCTTTTAGGTAGAAAGCCATTTTGGTCTGTATGTATAAATTCAGTCAGATATTTCTTCATTCTTTCTGCCATTATTGAGGCAAAAATTTTATAGTCTGCGTTTAATAATGATATTGGTCTATAGTTTTTTAGTTGTGTCAGATCAGTATCTTCTTTAGGTAATAAAGTAATATTAGCTTCAGTCCACTTCTTTGGTATTTTAGCCTCCGAAAGAATTCCATTACACAGTTCTTTCAAGATCGGACTTAATACCAAAATGTTGTCTCTTAATATGTGGTTCTTGAAGGCAAATTATATCCATTTTTAATTTTTGTAGTCATGTGAAAATTTTTCTCCTTTTTGAAGGAGAGTTTAGTCCATTTATATTTATTGATAAAATCCCAGTCTCCTCCATCTCTTTCAGTTATATCTAGGTCTCAGTCTTCTAGTTCAGGGCTTTACAACCTTTTCACCAATTGTACCAATTTTAGGATATGGCAACATCCAAGTACCACCAGTTGCCTAGCAAGGTGTCAAAAACTTGATGACCAAAAAAAAGGGGAAAAGGTGATGAAGTACAGGTACTCCTCAACTTATAACAGTTTGCTTAGTGACTGTTTGAAGTTACAATGGCACTGAAAAAAGTGCCCCCCAAGCCACAGCAGAGCAAGACACCTGCCTGCCTGCCCACCGACGCTCTTCCTCCTGTCTGAGGTTTTTATTGTTGTGAGCATTTCTGTTGAGGATTGGCAGCAGAGGTGGGCTGTGTTTGGTTTTTATTTCCCCCATCTGCTGGGTGGTTGCAGCAGGTTTTGGTCACTTCACATGGCCCTGGGACATTGTGACCGTCATAAATATGAATCAGTTGCCAAGCATCTGAATGTAAATCACAAGACCCTGGAGATGCTGCAACATTCCAGCTGATCGGCGCTTCTTCTGGGCTCAGAAGCTCCAGGATCAGTGCTGACCTCCAGCTGGAGCCTGGCACTGATCCTGGTGCTTCCACTGAGCCCTGACAGCCCTGCAGCTCCAGCCATCTTTCAGTCAGGCTTATGTGGTGCTGCCACCTGTTCAGCTCATTCCCCTCCCCCGCTACCACTTTTCTAGGATGGTCATGTACCACCTGCCAGGTGTCAATGTACCACAGGTGGTACCTGTACCACTGGTTGAAAAACCCTGTTCTAGTCGATCTTATCTGTCTTCTGGTCTCTTGATCTTGCTCCTTCTTCTGAAAATGTAGTTTTAATTTCTTCCTCCTCTCTTTGTTTGGCTGCTCCTTCAACTGCCATTTCTTCTTGTTTCTTTGGTTCAGGGTCGCCTCTTTCCAGAAAACCTCTGTGATTGTCAAAAAACTCCAGTGCTTTAAGTGGTGTGTCCAATCTATATCTTTTCATGTCCCAGTAAATTAAGATCCCTTCTGGAATCAGCCATCTAAAATTCACTCCTTTTTCGGTTAATTTCCTAGTTAGGAACTGGTATTCTCTTTGAGCCTCTCTTATCCTCATAGGGATTTGTTTGAGAACTACATTTTTTTTGTTTGTATTTCAACAGTTCATCTCTTACTTTTCTCAGAATCTCATCTTTTGTACATCTTTTAAAGAATCTAACATGCACTTCCATAGGCACTTTATTTCTTCTGGCATAATTTGAGTTGACTCTATAGACCTGATCTAATTCTCCTTCCATTTGTGATTTTCCTGTTCCTAATGTGTCTGCCAGTAACTCAGTTATCAAACCTATGAGATGCTCTTCCTTATCTTCTGTTATATTTTGGAATCTTAAAAAGTATGAGGCCCTTTCCATTTCTATGACTGCTAATGAATCTTCTAATTCTCCATTTATTTGCATCTATTTTTGATTTTCATCTTTTAAAACTTCTAATTTCTGATCAACCTCAGTTGACTTATCTTCCATTTTTGGATTATTTGCTGGTTGTCTGTGATCATCTGTTTAAAATTTTCAATTTGGGAATCTATATTGTTAATTTCTTGATTCATTTTGTCAAGGTCAATTTTCAAGTCTTCATGATTTTTTGTTGTTACTGCTGTCTGAGCAGCGTTAGCCTCTTGAATTGCTTGCAGAATTGCTTGCGTATCTTTCTGGAGGGTGCCCGTCTTCTCTTGCTGGAGCATTGTAGCAATTGATCTCTGATATACTGGACTTGCAGAGGCCGAGGCAGGAGCAGAAGATCCTTTTTTCCCAACTTTAGATAAGTTTGGGACGCTCATCTTTATCTTTAATTCATATGTTGTAATACACCAAATGGCCAAATTTTATAATCCAATAGGCTCCTAATAGTTACAAGAGGCAAACCGTGAAAACAGTAAAAGGTAGAAAAAAGGAGGAAGAGAAAGAAGAAAAAAATAAATAATAAAAAAATAATAAAGGCAGCAGGGCAAGGAAAAAAGAAAAGAAAATGCCCCAAAAATGAAAAAAAGAAAAATAGAAAAAAGAAAAATGTCAAAAATTATAATCCACAGAGTTCTGTTCTAAGGAGTTTCTTGGTATTCACTTCTTCAGAGACAGCTTATAACAGTTCCAAACCAAGCTGTATTTATAATCCAGGAGAGTCAGATGGCTCCAAATACAGTTTTATTTATAATTATAGTCTATCTTGTAAAACCAGGCAAGCCAAAGAAGAACTTTCTTTCTCAGGCAAAGTTTTCAAGGACCTTCAGATAAGCAGTGTCTGGGCATACAGCCAAATTTTAATCTCAGTTGACTCTAATCAGGGGAAGCTGGATATAATTCTCAATTTCACCACTAGATGGCATTAGATGTTCATTCCCACCATATTTAAAGAAAAAACAAAAATTAATTTAAAGATTTAAAAAGTAAAAGTTGTGATGGTTTTCACACAAAAAATAGACGCAAAAAAAGAAAAAAAATTCTATAGAGCCAGAAGCTTCCCAAATTATCCTTCTGTGCCTCAGACAGCTTTACAGTATGGTAAGTTTTTAATTCAATTTTTAGTTTGCCGGGGGCTTAAACCACCACTTGTAATTCGGGCGGGGGGTAAGAAAGAAAACTCCCCCCTCCCTAAAACTAAGGGCTTCGCTCTCAAAAGCTGTTGAAATGCTGTTCACTACACTGGCATCCACTTTTAGAGAGAGAGAAGAAGGTATTCTCACCCAGATCAGCTGTTTGCTTTCACTTTCAAATGCTGCATCTCCGACCAGCAGCTGGTAATGGCAGACAGCATTCATGCGGTCAGCCTTTCCTCCTGCCGGTTCCAGGGGCTCCTTTGGATCCAGCGGGCCTGCTACCACCGACCCACGATCTTCAAAGCTTCACCCTTTGGCAGTTGCCTCTACGGGGTGACTTTCAGTCTGATTGGACCCACCAGCTGGTTGAAAATGGACCCGGGGAGAGGAGAATCATTTCCCCAAGTCTATCTTGCAGTGATGTCACTGGAAACGCCCCAATTTATCTATTCTTTTAACCATATTCAAACAAGTGTTTAACCATATAGTACTCCATCTTGTAGGTTGAATCAAATCTCTTGAATCAAACTCTAGCCTTCTTTTGCAAAGTAGTTTTCCAAGTCAGTGTATTCAGCTTGCTAGGAGATTCTTCCTGTATTTTTGTGAATGTTGTTGGGAATTCCACCCCAGATCAACTCAGTGATGCCCTCTCCGTGATGTCCCATTGCCTGGAGGTGGTGAGGGTCTGGATGGGGAGGAACAGGCTTCGTCTAAATCCCGACAAGACCGAGTGGCTGTGCATACCGGCATCTCGGGATGTCCATTCTATTCCATCTTTATCTATAGGGGGTGAGGTGTTACCCCCTGTAGATAGGGCTTGCAACTTGGGCGTCCTCCTTGATTCACAGCTCAATTTTGAAGATCATATAGGAGCTGTGACCAGGGGGGCTTTTGCCCAGGTTCGCCTGGTGCGCCAGTTGCGACCCTATTTGGACCGGGACGCCTTATGCACAGTCACTCATGCGCTCGTGACCTCTCGGATAGACTACTGCAACGCTCTCTACATGGGGCTGCCCTTGAATACCACTCGGAGGCTCCAGCTGGTGCAGAATGCAGCCGCGCGAGTTGTGATGGGGGTTTCCCGATACTCCCATGTAACACCTCTGCTCCGTGAGCTGCATTGGCTTCCAGTTGTCTTCCGAGTGAGATTCAAGGTGCTGGTGATGACCTATAAAGCCCTAAATGGCATGGGTCCGGGTTATTTACGGGAGCACCTTTTGCTGGCGTTAACCTCCCATCGTCCTGTGCGCTCCCACAGAGAGGGCCTCCCCAGGGTGCCATCGGTCAAGGAATGTCGACTGGTGGCCCCCAGGGGGAGAGCATTCTCTGTGGGCGCACCTGCCCTCTGGAATCAGCTTCCGGTTGAGCTCCAGATGGCTCCCGACCTTCGCTCCTTTTGCCGCAACCTGAAGACTTGGTTGTTTGAACAGGCTGGCCTGGACTGAGGGATTGGATTTTAGTCTTTAAATTTTAAAAAAAAATAAATTTTAGATTGTATTTATTACTTAGGGCTTTTGATTTAATCTTATTTTAATTTTTATACCTTGCGTGTTGTTAGCGTTTTAATTGCCCTGTACACCGCCCCAAGTCCTTGGAGAGGGGCGGTATATAAATCTAATAAAATAAATAAATAAAATAAATAAATAGAAAAGTCAATTAAGGTAGAATGTGCATTTTTTGTCTCCCAAATTCTAATAATTCTCCTGGCTGCTCTATAATCCATTTTGTTAGATCTTCTTTCCTATCTTCAAGTTTATTTTGAAGTTCTGAAAAATAAAATATCTTTTCCATTTCCATTGTTGTGGGAAAATCTTGCAAATTTTCTTTTGTTTGTATTAGACTGTAGTTCTCTTCATTTGTACCATCCCTCTTTGGGTCCCTGTCTTCTAGTTTGTATTCTGTTATCTAGTTTGTTTGTTCATTCTTTGTCATCATTTTCTGAGAGTTTTTTAATTGTAGCTTTAAGTTAAAGCTGTGTTTATTTATGTTGTCAAAGTTGTTTTTAATCTCATCATGATTTCAAACCATTGTCATTTGAATCTGTCGCAGTATTGCATACATTTCCTCCTGGAAAATATTTGCCTTGTCTTGAAGTATTGCTCCTGCAGATCTTTGATGTTCCAGGCTAGGGCCTTCAGAATGAGATATTTGGTGTGGTTTCCTGCCACTTTTTGATAGGTATGTAACATCCATTTTGTCTCCCCCCTCCAGATAGTCTTTCATCGGTACCATAGTCTCTGTAATGAGCCTTGTCAAACCAGCCAATCTTAAAATCCAAACAACTAAATCTTATATAGTTCTTGTGTTTATATATGGTTTTTATAATCCAATGGATTTCCATTTTCATTACCCAAACTAGGTAACACCAGTGACTAGCACTGATGATGTTACCTAGTTTGGAAATGAAATGTCTGCAAGAAAACAAGCAAGTTCAGAGAGCACCAAGGACCCCTCATACATGTATGTGTACATGTCAATATAGCTTTTACAAGGATTGATAGTTGACTCTTCCATATTGTCAATGGGAGAGCAATATATTCTCTTTAGCATATCCTCTTTTAAAAATAAATTTTTATTAAAACAAGTTTTTATAAAGATTTTAAAAACTACAGAAACATAGAAGAAATAGAAAAAGATAATAAAAGGGTAAAAGGAAAAATGAAGAATAACAAGCAAGAAAAAGAGATTTTTCATTAGAGATTGGATCGTCTCAGCTATGCTTACTTTGTTGGGTTTGTCAGTTGGGAACCTTGACATTAAACCACCTCTCATTTTAATATCCCAACTCAGTTAAGGAGCCCTGAGCTCCTATGCCCTATCTGGAAAATTCCAGAGGGGTCGTAAAGACTCAGGGGAACATGCCCAAAACAGAGTGGAAAGGAGAGCAGCTGGTCGGATCCAGGAGAGAGGTGACGGGTGAGACCCCAATCAGGTCCCAGGGAGACTCTGGAGCCCAACCAGCTGTTACCAGCCAGAAAGTGAAAGTGCAGAAGTTGGCCTTCCCAGTGACTGGACTGGATTGACAGAAGTCACTTGCCCGCCAGGAGTGGAAAAGTGGCAAGAAGGCACGTTGAAGGCAGCCAAAGCTGAGTTCCCACTGACCTACTTGGGACCCAAGTTTGCCCGAGATTACAGATGGGGAGAGAGAAGAGTTTCGGAATGGGGAGGACCGGTGGAGTGAAGGTATCTGACAATGTGCAGCAGTCAATCGGTTGAACAGCTGAGAGATTCAGTTGCCTGGACGTGCAAGGAGGAGAGCTGACCCAAAGGCTGGACCTAACCCCCCCAAATGGGGTCTGGTCAACTTGCGGCAGCCGCACTAACCCCCTTGGCTCAACCTGGACCAAAAGCTACGACTGCTGCTGCTGCTTGGAGAGCAACCAGTCCCCAACCAACTACTCCCTCACAGTCTGGCTCAACACTGGGAATCGGGACCACCAGTCCTCAACCTGCAGCTGCCACACCACCTGGGGTGGCTGGTCAACAGCCGCCGCAGCTGCCAATGTTTGGCGCCCTGCCGTGGATGTTCCTGTATGGAATAGGGTGGCTCCCAGGATATTGGGGTACCCTGAGACCAAAACAGCTCCCCCGATCAAAGCCACCTTTGACGGCAACTCATAGAAGCTGACGTTTTTCCTGAACAAAGTGTGGTCACACCTGGAACGGCATGGGGTGATGTATGCCGATGATAAGGCTTGCATGGATGCAATCATGACAAATGTTGAGGAAGAAGCAACAGAGTGGGTGATAGCCCTCCATGACAAAGGAACTCCCAAGTTGGGAGACCACGATGCTTTTCTGGGAGAACTCAGGGCCCGGTTTGGTGGCACCATGCAGAACCAATGAGCAGAGGCCAACATCTGCAACATCAGGCAAGGGAGCTGGCCAGTAATGGAATACATCAGAGAGTTCTGGAGGATCACAGGAAAATTAAGGCACTGGCCAGAGCAACTCCTCGCCCATTACTTCAGAGATGGTTTAAACCAAGAGTTATAATAAATAATAATAATAATAATAATAATAATAATAATAATAATAATAATGATAATAATAAATTGGAAGGGACCTTGGAGGTCATCTAGTCCAACCCCCTGCTCAGGCAGGAAACCCTATAAAATTTCAGAAAAATGGCTGTCCAGTCTCTTCTTAAAAACCTCCAGTGTTGGAGCATTCACCACCTCTGCAGGCAGGTTGTTCCACTGGTTAATTGTTCTAATTGTCAGGAAGTTTCTCCTTAGTTCTAGGTTGCTTCTCTCCTTGACTAGTTTCCATCCATTGCTTCTTGTCCTGCTTTCAGGTGCTTTGGAGAATAGCTTGACTCCCTCTTCTTTGTGGCAGCCCCTTAGATATTGGAACACTGCTATCAAGTCACCCCTCACTCTTCTCTTCGTTAAACTACACATACCCAATTCCAGCAACCGTTCCCTATATGTTTTAGCCTCCAGTCCCCCAATCATCTTTGTTGCTCTTCTCTGTACCATTTCTAGAGTCTCGACAACTTTTTTACATCGTGGTGACCAAATTGGATGCAGTATTCCAGGTGTGGCCTTACCAAAGCATTGTAAAGTGGTATTAGTACTTCACTTGATCTTGATTCTATCCCTCTGTTAATGCAGCCTAGCACTGTGTTGGCTTTTTTGGCAGCTGCAGCACACTGCTGGCTCATATTGAAGTAATTGTCTACTAGGACTCCGAGATCCCTCTCACAGTTACTACTATCGAGCAAGGTACCACCTATACTTTACCTGTGCATTTGATTTTTCCTGCCTAAATGTAGAACCTTACTTTTTTCACCATTGAATTTCATTTTGTTAGATAGTGCCCAGTGTTCGAGTCTGTCCAGATCCTTCTGTATCTTAAGCCTGTCTTCTGGAGTATTGGCTATTCCTGCCAGCTTGGTGTCGTCTGCAAATTTGATGAGTTCCCCATTCCTCATCCAAATCATTAATGAAGATATTGAAGAGCACTGGGCCCAGAACAGAGCCCTGGGGCACCCCACTACACACTTCCTTCCATGTAGATGCGGTTCCATTGAGGACCACATGCTGAGTACGGCCTGTCAGCCAGCTACGAATCCATCTGGTGGTGATGCTATCTAACCCACATTTTTCTATCTTATCAAGTAGTAGGTTGTGATCTACTTTATCAAATGCCTTACTGAAGTCCAAGTAAATTATATCTACAGCATTCTTCTGGTCCACTAATTTTGTCACTTGGTCAAAGAATGTAATAAGATTTGTCTGGCATGATCTGTTTTTGACAAACCCATGTTGACTTTTAGTGATGACTTTGTTTGCATCAAGGTGTACTACATATGCCTGCCCAGAGGGATACCGGACCAGCTCCACGACTGGTACCAGATGGTGACCAATGTGGAGTTACACTTAAAGGAGTATAAAGGGCGCAGGAGGCCAGAGACTTGCCCAAAAAGGAGCCAAGAGAGGTGCACGCTGGGTAGGAAGCTGTCAGGTCCCCAAAGAAATGTATTACTATTCTTTCTAACCTATACATGCTTCTATAACCATTCTGAGGGGCCTGCCATTCTGTTGGGATCGGGGATTCTGTTGCGGGGATATACAATATGCTTTGCTTTGCCCATGCCACACTGCCCTTCCCCCAGGGGAAGGAATTAGGGCAAATACCATCACCCTTATCTGGAAGACGGTTTGCGCTTGGAACCAAAGGAAGCGAAACCAAGAGAGACCTTGAAGGGAGCACCAAATGAGTCAGTTACCAAAACAATATACCACCTGTAGATTGGCTGAGATTCAAACTGACAGTGGGACCCATGGGCTATGTCCTCAGACCTCGTTTTGCTTCCTTGCTATCACTAACCCTAAATACAAAGTTCCTTTTGAGACAATGCCTGTTTCAAGAGTTCTGCTTTCTTGGGAGACCTAGTTGAGGCAGGTCCTTACAGAAGCCTCCTGCCACATTATCCTCTGCCCCTGCCAAGAGCCTGAGGCACGCACCTGGCCTGTGCTTCCGATGTGGCCTGGATGGGCACTGGGCTGTGATGTGCCCAGCCCTGATGCCCAGGGTAGCTCTGGCAGCTCCAACCCCTCTGAGCAGCACACCAGGTCATTGGGGTCTTCTCCCTGAATGGCAAAGGGGAGGGTACTCCAGCTGCAGAGGACTTGCAGATGAACCTCTACAAGAGACAGTGGCAATGAGGACGACCCGATGGTAAGTGAAACCATCTGCCCTCTATTGGCCCGAGTGGAGATCGTAGTGCCCAACTCAGGGGTGAAAAGAATAGTAAAGACCCCAATAGACTCAGGGAGCACCAGGTGCCTTGTCAGCCTGCAGACCGTGCAAAAGTTGCGGTTGCGAGTGAGGAAGCTGCGCCAGCCCACAAAGTTCAAGCAGGTTGATGGCTCCATAGTAGAAGGATTGCCTGCCTCCTACCTAATCGAGTTGGTGCACCTGAGATTAGGGAGTCACGAAGAGACCATCTGGTTCGTGGTCACCCTGAAAATGGCTGAGGTGATGATACTGGGGTTGTCCTGGCTGACCAAGTGGAACCCTAGGATCCACTGGGGGAAGAAAACGAAATGTGTGAAGCTGGAGAAGAGCACCCCCACCCCGAGGGGAAAACTGAGACAGGCCCACACCACTAGGAGGGGCAAGAAAAAAACCCAAACATGGCCAAGCCACAACCAAACAAGCAGCCAAGCTGCAACTCATCCCAAGGGAGTACTGGGACTTAATAGACGTGTTCAGCAAAAAGGAGTGTGATCCGCTGCCCCCTCACTGCCCCACCAACTGTGCCATCAAAATCCTGCCAGGGGCGAAACTCCCCAAGCCAAAAATGTACTCTATGTCCCCAAGGGAGATGAAGGAGCTAAGAGACTACATAGACAGAAATTTGGCTGGGGTTTCATCCAAGTGGCAAAATCCCGAGTGGCAGCCCCAGTGCTATTCAAAGAAAAAAAAGATGGTTTGCTGAGATTGTGCGTTGATTTCTGTGTGATAAATGGCATGTGCGTGGAGAACATGTACCACCTTCTCCTTCATGAAAGACATGCTTGGACATTTAGCCAAGGGAAAAGTTGTTGTGATTCAGGGTCAGCCTGTGGGTTCGGCAGTTGGGTCGGACGACTCAGAGGAGGAGGGGGGTGTTGAAGAGCTTGCTGATGAGAGCCCTCAGCCAGGCCCCTCCCACCTGGTCATAACGGAGACCCAGCTGTGTGAGCCTGACAGCGTGGATGAAGATGACCCACAGCTGGCCCTGTTCAAGGACGCCCGACGCAGGAGGCAGTCAATCAGGAGTAAACAGAGGAAGGCAATGGGGCACCTCGGAAGGAGGCAGAGAGAAGCCACGCCCTGAACTGTATAAAAGGGGAATGCGTGGGAGGGCTGGTTTGCTGAAGGCAACCGCTTGAATAGTTCCTGTTTCATGGTTCGTGTTTGCTCTCTTTGCTCTGTTTATGTTTTTATGTTAATAAATTTGGCAGGCTTAGTTCCAGCCTCTTGCCTTCCTGTAAAAGGGGTTGTCCCTGCCTTATCTGCAGGGCCGGTAGCAGGCTAGTCCAGAACAGTTTGCCTTCAGCCTCCCACCCCTTACTATTATTATGGAGCAGCTACATGCTGAGAATGCCCAGCTCGCCCAGCAACTCACTTTGTTGGCAGCTCAGGTGGCTCAATTGCAAGCTCAGGTCCATGCTGCACCCCCACCATCACCCCCACCCAGGAGAAAATGCCAAGTTGCGATGCCGGATAAATTTACTGGTAATCCAGAACGTTTCCTGCTTTCCTGGGACAATGCCAGCTCTTTATCAGCGTGAGAGCAGCTGATTTCCCCACTGACCGGAATAAGGTGGGGTTTGTGTTAAGCCTTCTTTCGGGTGATGCAGCTCGTTGGGGCACGCCTCTGCTGCCTCAATCTAGTCCATTGTTGGAAAACTTTGTGGGGTTTTGTGATCATATGCATCTGATGTATGAGGACCCTATAAAGACGCAGTGCTTGAAAGCTCTGAGGCAGGGTCAACGCCCCCTACAGGGCTATATCAGCGATTTTCGGCTGCTTAGCCAGGATTCCGCCTGGAATGAGGCTGCGCTTGTGGATGCCTTCCAGGATGGATTGTCGGAGGAGATGTTGGATGAGCTGGCCCGTGTGGATGTTCCCTCAGACCTGAATGGGCTGATCCATCTCTGCCTGCGGATCGATGCTCGGTTGCAGCAGCGAAGGAGTCGCCATCCCACCCCACAGACCCCTACAGCCCCTGTTGTGCGTGAGACCCCAGTTCAAAGGGAGGAGCCAATGGAGCTGGGTGCCGCCAGGTCTCATCTATCGGTGACTGAAATGAACAGACGACGATCGGGGGGGTTGTGTTTTTACTGCGGGGACCCTGGGCATTTGGCTGCTTTTTGCCCAAAGAAGCGACAGCGGGCATCAGTGACCAAGTCTGCCCCAAGAAAGTCCCCTACTTTTCTGTCGGGAAACGCCCCGAGCCCGATCTAGACGGTGTGATAGATCGGGCGTCCCACAACAACACTGAGCGACGTCTTTCCGATGCTACCTGTGGACCTCCACGGCATCTGATATTGGAGGCACGTCTGATCCTACCTGGCAAGCCAGAGGGGATTCCAGTCCATGCCTTAATTGACTCTGGGGCCACTACAAATTTTATGGACTCAGCATTTGTGGCCAAATGGGCTGTTCCTCAGTGCCCGGTGGATCTGCCCATGTTAGTGGAGACTATCGATGGTCGAGTGCTCCTGTCTGGGCCAATTACAGCTGCCACGCAACCATTATGTATGGCCATCAGTTCCCATGTGGAGGCCATCCAGTTCTATATCACCTCAGATCTGCATTTCCCCATGGTCTTGGGACTGGTGTGGCTCCGGGCGCATGACCCACAGATCTATTGGTCACAGAACCTGGTCACCTTCCCAAGCTTGCAGTGCGTGGACCACTCCCGCCATATCTGTGCCGGCCAGGTGGAGGGTTCCCCAGGGGTTTCCTTGCCTCCCGAACTGTCCGACTTTGCTGATGTGTTCAGCGAGACAGAGGTGGATCAATTACCCCCGCACAGGCCCTATGACTGCCCCATTGATTTAGTCCCTGATGCGCCTCTCCCAGTGGGGCGTTTGTACTCCATGTCGGACCCCGAGTTGGCTGCATTGTGGGACTTTCTGGAGAAGAATTTGGCTCGCGGTTTCATCCGGCCCTCGTCCTCGCCAGTGTCTGCACCCGTGCTCTTCGTCAAAAAGAAGTCCGGCGAATTGCGGCTTTGCTGCGATTACAGGAAACTCAACGCCATCACGATGCGCAATCATTACCCACTGCCCCTCATCCCCGAACTCTTGGATCGACTCCGGGAGGCTAAGATCTTCATGAAACTGGACCTGTGTGGAGCTTACAACCTCGTCAGGGTTCGGCCGGATGATGACTGGAAGATGGCGTTTGGTACTCGTTATGGATATTTCGAGTACACGGTGATGCCGTTTGGCCTGACCAACGCCCCCGCCGTGTTTCAGCATTTCATGAACTCATATTTTCCGGGATTTGTTGGATCAGTTTGTCATGATCTACGTGGACGACATCCTGATCTACTCCCCGTCGCGTGAGGTGCACCATCAGCATCTCCATCAGGTCCTGCAGCGACTCCGAGAACATCGGCTGTTTGCCAAGTTGGAGAAGTGCCAGTTCTACCGGGTGACCATCGATTTCCTGGGTCACCGCATTTCTCCTGAGGGCATCGCCATGGAGCCGAGTAAGGTTGAGTCTTTGCAGAGTTGGCAACCCCCGCGTCGCGTGAAGGATGTTCAGCGTCTCCTTGGGTTCACCAACTATTACCGAACTTTCATCCCTGGGTTTGCTGCCTTGACAGCCCCCCTCACCCGGCTCCTGCAGAAGAAGACTCGGTTCCAGTGGAACGCTCCAGAACAATGGGCTTTCCAGACTTTGAAGGAAGCCTTCATGAAGGAGCCCATCTTGAAGCATCCTGACCCACAATGGCCGTTTGTCGTGGAGGCGGACGCCTCCGACATTGCCATTGGGGCGGTGTTACTCCAGGCAACGACGCCCAGCGGTACCCTCTTCCCTTGCGCATACCATTCAGGAAAACTGAACCCGTCGGAACGCAATTATATAATCTGGGAGAAGGAGCTGCTGGCCATCAAAGTGGTGTTCGAGGCCTGGAGGCATCATCTGGAGGGAGTGCGGCATCAAATCGAGGTCCGGACGGACCATAAGAATTTGGAAAGCCTGCAGACCGCTCGGAAATTGAACCAACGCCAGATCCGGTGGTCTCTTTTCTTTGCGAGGTTCGACTTCCGAGTTCGGTACATACCTAGCGGGCACAATCAAAGAGCGGATGCTCTGTCCAGGAAGCCCGAATATTCCCGAGTGGAAGACAAGCTTCTGCCCAGGACAGTGATCCCCGTCGAGTCTTTTGCTGCGGTGCGGGAGCCGGTTGATATACGGGCTCGGATCCGGGAGGCACAGCAGCAGGAGGTGTGGGTGGCTCAGCGGAAGGAGGAGGTGGGGCCAGATTCTCCTTGGACGGTCACAGATGGACTCTTGTATTATCGTGACCAGCTCTACGTTCCGGGAGGGCCACTCAGGGGACTCATCCTCAGCCAGTGTCACGATAACCCGGCGGCGGGGCATTTTGGCCTGTTCAAGACCCTGAACCTGGTCTCCCGTACCTTCTGGTGGCCCCGAGTCCGACACGACGTCCAGTCCTATGTCACTTCCTGCATCCAATGCAGGCAGGCCAAGTCAGCGACAGGGGCCCCGCCTGGATTACTGCAGCCCTTGGCGACACCCAAAAGACCCTGGGGGGCTGTGTCCATGGACTTTCTGACGGATTTACCCCCATCCTCTGGTTTTACAACAGTGTATGTGGTGGTGGACATGCTGACCAAGATGGCACACTTCATCCCCTGTCGCGGCTTACCGTCAGCCCGCGCCACTAGTCGTATGTTCATTCAACAGGTTTTTCGGCTGCATGGCCTCCCTGATAGAGTCGTCTCTGATAGGGGGGCCCAGTTCACAGCCCGCTTCTGGCAGGAGTTGATGCATGCGTTGGATATCAAGATTTGCCTCTCGTCCTCGCATCATCCTCAAACTGACGGGGGAACCGAGAAGGTCATCGGTATCCTGGAACAATATCTGCGCTGCTACGTCAATCTGCAGCAAAACAATTGGGTGGACTATCTGGCCATAGCTGAGTTTGCATTCAACAATTCGCAGCACACCTCCACACAGATGACACCGTTCTTGGCCAATGTGGGATATCACCCCTGGTTTTTCCCCCTCTCTCCCATGGACTCACCGGAGCCGGCAGTGAACGACTTCATGGCAGAGTTACAGGCGATCCATCGATTGGTGCGATGTCAGTTAGAGAAGGCCAAGGCCGATTACAAAAGGTTTGCTGATCGGTCAAGACGGGATACGCCTCCACTATCGGTGGGAGATCGGGTCTGGTTGTCCACCAGGAACCTACCGTCAACACGACCGGTGAGAAAGTTAGATCACCGATATTTAGGACCGTTCCCAGTCGAGGCTGTCATCAATCCGGTCGCCTATTGCTTAACTCGTACAAGCCGGCCTGGCCTGATGAGGGATGGGTGTTTTTTAATATCTGTATTTTATCTGGGCATGTTTAATTCTTTTTTAATTTTTGTACTTTGGTATATTTATATTTGCCCTGTACACCGCCCTGAGTCCTTCGGGAGTAGGGCGGTATATAAATATAATTAAATAAATAAATAAATAAATAAATAACTCTGCCATGTTCCCTGCACGTGCACCCCGTCTTTCATCGGTCTCTGTTGGTCCCCGAGCAACCGGCCTGTCCACTCCACCGAGTGGAACCTCCCCCATCAGGACCTTGTGATGGAGACAGCACCCCCGAGTACGAGGTTGCCAGAATCAGGGACTCCCGTTGGCTGAAAGGTCGTTTCCAGTACCTGATTGAATGGAAAGGCTACGGACCAGAGGACTTCACCTGGGAGGACGTGACCGCCGTTCATGCCCCTGCTTTGGTGTCCGCTTTTCATGAACAATTTCCATCCCGACCGCATCCGGATCGGCAGACCCAGGGGAAGGGCCCTGCGGTGCGGGATAGTGTTGTGATTCAGGGTCAGCCTGTGGGTTCGGCAGTTGGGTCGGACGACTCAGAGGAGAAGGGGGGTGTTGAAGAGCTTGCTGATGAGAGCCCTCAGCCAGGCCCCTCCCACCTGGTCACGATGCAGACCCAGCTGTGTGAGCCTGACAGCATGGATGAAGATGACCCACAGCTGGCCCTGTTCAAGGACGCCCGACGC
>JAKJMR010016625.1:50573-85521 GCA_024449315.1 Daboia siamensis | reverse complement strand
CCTTTCCTTTCCTTTCCTTTCCTTTCCTTTCCTTTCCTTTCCTTTCCATTCCATTCCATTCCATTCTGTGCACATTCATTTCTTCACTTCAAAAAAAAAGGCATTAAAAAGGTTCAATTTGAATTGGAGTACTGAGACAAAATTATTGACAGCTCTTTTTATATGGTAATACCCTTGGAAGGATTGCATGTGTCCAGGTCCAATACATTTTTGAGAATTGTATACTTAGGGCTGTTTAATTTATTTATGTTATGTGGCATGCATATATTGGAAATCAGAATTTGTAACTTGCTTGTAATGAAATAAGAATGTCTTTCAAGTGTTTTTTTCCTGTTCTGCTTCAAAATTCAAGAATTTGGTCATTTGCCCAGATCAGTTGAATGGTTAGGAAAGTCATCATTTGTTAGAAAGATCTGCAATGAATGGCAACCTTGCCTTAGCTTTAATAACTGGATAGATGTTAGCTTTGCATGGAAGAGGAAGGGCCATTTTAAAAAGTGGAAGAGATGCATTAATGTTCTTGACTGTGATATGATATACATCTATTGACAGGAAAGGATACAAACAATACTGGAAAATTCTGTCCTTCCTTTTTGCCATTCAGGAGATTAACCAGGATCCCCATCTCTTACCCAACCTCACCCTGGGCTACTCTATCAATGACAATTTTTTCGAAAGAAGAATAACTTCTGATGCCTTGCTAGACCTGCTTTCAACTGGGGAGGCCAATGTTCCCAACTACAACTGTGGAAAGCAGGAAAATATCCTGGCTGTCCTCGAAGGAGATGTGACGGACATTTCCATCCATATTTCAACCATACTGAGCCATTATAAAATCTCTCAGGTTTGTCTCTGTGTGTATCTCTGTGTGTTTGTGTTTGGGAGCTTCTCCGTTCAATTCTACTCATGGTTTTCTTAAAAAAAAAAAGTAAGGATGATTTCCATCTAAGAAACTGGTTTGCAATCAAATAGGATGGAAATGGTGAAAGCATTTCAGGAACACAGTCAAGATTAGGAGCCAATGCTGGGAATGTTTGATGGAAAAATCCCACAGTCAAGGCTCATCCAGAAAAAGTGAAGGATATGAGCAGATCCTGTAGCAAGGCAAGTTGTGTCTGAGGGTAGTTCTGTTCATTTGATCCAAAGTTTGTCATTTTCTTTTCAGGTCAGTTATACTTTTGCTTCACAAGTTTTGAGTGATAAAAACCACTTTCCTTTTTTCTACCAAGTGCTCCCCGGGGAAGGCATCCAATATCCAGCAATTATCAAGATTCTCTTGTATTTTAGGTGGACGTTGATAGGACTTGTTGCTCCAACCTCTGAGAACGGAGAGAGATTCACAAGAACATTGATTCCTATGCTTACAAAGAGCAGCATTTGTGTTGCTTTTTCATTCGGCACCTCCTTTTCTTTCAAGGACTTTGAGAAGACCATTGGCCAGTTGAACAAATGGAAAAAAGTCAACGTTTTTGTTTGTTATGTACAGAGAGGTTTCTTCCTAGGACAAATATTCTTCCTTCATGTAATGATGCAAATGCTTATCGAGATGGAGATTGGCAAAATCTGGATCACTACAGCTTTATGGGATTTTAGCCTGGAGTTAAAGTCTCAGCAGTACCTCCCCTCCCTCTATGGTTTTTTATCCTTTTTTATCCACAAGCACAAGTGGGCAATAGATAACAAATTTCCACTCCTTTACTCTTCCATTCTGAAATTTGTAGATGAAGGATTTCATTGTTTATACTCAAAGCCAGCTGGGTCTGTGAAAGGATGGACAAGATGCCGTGAAAAAGAGGATCTGAGGATCGCTTCCCCAAAAGATTATGAAAAAATCCTGTCTCTTGATGGTTATCAAATTCACAGCACCCTCTGGGCTGTGGCAAATGCCATAAACACGGCATATTCCTCCAGATCTATTAGGAATGTGAGAAAGAGGAACTACCAGTTGGAAGCTCAAATGCTTCAGCCTTGGCAGGTATTCACTATTCTACATTTCCTTTAAATAAGAAACAAATCTTTAAATCCATATCATGAACAACATTCTCCAAGATTTATTTATTTTGAGCATGCTAGAAATGCAACAGGAAGTTTAAATTTTATGAAGTGTATCATATTGAGAAATTAGGATAAGATAACCTTTATTGTCATTTTTTTTTTTACTGTGGGCATACTGGCACACATTAAAAATGAAATTCTGTTGCCTGGTCTCAAAAGTGTACACATACATTACACACATATAGACATGCTATGTATATACCTACACCCTACATATAAATGTGTATAAATATTAATTTCTGTCCATCTTGAATACATATTGGAAAGAGGAAGCTTGAGAGTTCACAAGGTTGATGCTATATGGAACAAAACTGGCTGAATCTGGTTGTTCTACTTTGGATACCACAAAGCCCCCTCCCAGAAGGTAACAAGGAAAACAGGTCATGAAGTGTCCCAGACACTAAAATTGTTTAAAATTGACTTACGCTTCTATCTTTGTGAGGTTGCTAAAATGTGGACCCAGATTGTTGGGGGCAGTATGCTGACTGTGTATACTGCTTAGAGAGGGCTATAAAGCACTGTGAAATGGTACATATGCTATTGCTATCAATCACACAGTCTTGAGATTTTTCTCGAAGCTCAAATCTGTGCCTGTCTAAAATCTTTAATTTTCACACTTTTTAGAAAGCCAAGAGGTCAAGTCTCTTTGATTGCTGATGACTACATGGAATGTTTCCTGCAGGTTTCTAGTTGATTCTCCTCAAATGTTTACTATTATTTTTTTATATGAATATCATTTTTTATCTTTTTTTTTTTCTATTACTAGTTAGACCCATCTCTGCTTACCTTCTAAGTTTAAACCAAGTCAATTCAAACACCTAAAAGCAAACAGAAAAAGCATAAAAATTTTCAGTAATGTAAGAAGTCCAGTTAAAATATAAAAAGAAAATCACAGCTCAATTCATGTTGGAATGAATTCTTCACCATAAGGGATCAGTGGATGAAAGGGGCAACGTATCAAATTATTCCTTTTGCGCCACTGAAGATGTTACAGAATTGGGTAATGAAATATTTGCAAGAAAACAGTCACAGAGCACTAAGGACCTCACAGTTCAGTTCTGAGCTACAAATAATTCTCTTTTTGAGGTTTGCTTAAGCAGTGAAATGTAAAGAAATCCATTTGTCATGACTCAACTTCAGCCAACTCTACCTGGATGACTGAGAATCTTTATTGACATTTTCTTCTACCATTGCTCTTCATCCTGCAGTTTTCTCTTTTCCCTTCTAGCTCCACTCATTCCTGCAAAGCCCCCAGTTTCATAATGGTTCCATGGATGGAGTATATTTGGATGAAAACAGAGAGCTAGCAGCTGACTTTGACATCATGAGCTGGATTATGTTCCCCAATAAGTCCTTCTTCAAACTGAAACTAGGGGATCTAGAAAGACAAGGATCCCCCGATCTCAAGTTTACTCTTGATCAGGATGGCTTTGCAAAACTGAAACGACTCAAGAAGGTAGGAGAAATGAGTCTATTCCATTTCAGGGACTCCAAAGTTTTTGAATTCTGTAATGACCTCTTTGTTCCTTTGGGCATTTGGTGATTGCATGCAATCATTGATCTTTAAGTCTTTTTTTCCATCAGCTCTTCTAGTAAATTGTGCAGAAAAAAATATGATGCTCAAAATCAGGCTACCATTAACCTTAAAATTGTTGCTTCATTAGCAAAGCAGCAGTAGGTTCCCTGGAAGCTCATATATCAGAAATGAAGAGAGGACTTAATTCCCAAGAAATTGAACTCTGAAATCAGAACTAGAAAAAGTGAAAGACAAGAAAGTGAATAGGAGGAGAGACAGACAGAAAGAAGCAATACACATGTCACTGATGAGTGTTTGAAGTTCATTAGCAGTTTCAAATATTGTTGAAGTAGTGAAAATGGCTATTGAAGTTCTCAAGCTGCTACTCAATCCTGGAATTCAAATCTGTAAAACCTTCCCACTCAATTGTAAGTGATTTCAATAAAATCCAGGTTCAACCCAAAGCAGGAGATTGACTTTAATTGCTCATATTTTTTCTTCTCTTTCCATTTTGTTGGAAGGGAAGCAGGTGCTTTCAAGTCACTGTTGACCCCTGACATATATCAGGACAATCCCCTTTGGTTTTCTTGCCAAAATATAAAAAATGATTTGCCATTGCCTCCTTCCTAGAGCTAAGAAAAAGTAACTGGCTCAAGATCACCCCCTAGGAAGATTAGAATTCACAGTTTCCCACTTTCTAACCTGGTGGTCTGAACCCCTACACCAAGAAAGGGTACAGAGAAGACCAACAAAGATGATTGGGGGACTGGAGGCTAAAACATATAGGGAACGGTTGCTAGAATTGGGTATGTGTAGTTTAACGAAGAGAAGGGTGTGGGGTGACATGATAGCAGTGTTCCAATATCTCAGGGGCTGCCACAAAGAAGAGGGAGTCAAGCTATTCTCCAAAGCACCTGAAAGCAGGACAAGAAGCAATGGATGGAAACTAGTTAAGGAGAGAAGCAACCTAGAACTAAGGAGAAACTTCCTGACAATTAGAACAATTAACCAGTGGATCAACCTGCCTCCAGAAGTGGTGAATGCTCCAACACTGGAAGTTTTTAAGAAGAGACTGGACAGCCATTTGCCTGAAATGGTATAGGGTTTCCTTCCTGAGCAGTGGGTTGGACTAGATGACCTCCAAGGTCCCTTCCAACTACTACTACTACTACTACTACTACTACTTATTATTATTATTATTATTATTATTATTATTATTATTATTATTATTATTATTATTATTATTATTATTATTATTCCAATTATCTTTCTTTTCCCATAGATTAATCTTTACATTTTTCTCCTTTGATGTACCTTCTTTCTTTGCATAGGGCCTCCCTCCTTCCAGATGTGTAGAAAGTTGTGGACCTGGATTTGCTAAGAGGACTCAGGAAGGAGAACCCATTTGCTGCTACCTCTGCTTTTTCTGTGCAGAAGGAACTATCTCTACTCAGGAAGGTGGGTGAAAACAGCTTTGGAGGAAAACAGATATTTTGGAAGGGTATTTCTAACCTTAGGTCTCTTCAACTGTGCAAGGAGAATCTTAGAACTTCCTGTGATGAAAACAGGACCTCTGCTCAGGGACTGTGAAGGTTCTTTGCTCTCCAAGGACTGGATGCAGCAAGTGTAGCAAATCTGTACTATACATTATTGCTGCATACCCTTTCCTCACAATAGGCTATTTCTCTGGTCATCTCTACCCTCTAGGACTTTGCAAGGTGACGTTGCCACATAAACTCAGTGTCTTCAAAACTCAACCTTTTCATACTCAATTTACAGAAAGCTTTCAAAATCTATAAAGAAGCATACAACCATTGCCTTTCCCCAAAAATCTTGCACTAGTTGAAAAGAAGTGCTGTTTCAGTATGGCTGCTCTTCTAGGTACAACAATGTTGTTTTTGAGCATTCCATCAGACCTCTAAGCTGAGCTTCAGGCAGCACTCCCACATGGATATGCTGCCTGCCATAGCTTGAAAGGTGGATTGTTGGAGAAGACATGTTACTTTCTTTGGAGGACAAGAAGCGGGGAAATGTCAACCTATTCTCCAAAGCACCTGAAGGCAGGACAAGAAACAATGTATGGAAATTAATCAGGGAAAGAAGCAACCTGGAACTAAGGAGAAATTTTCTGGCAGTTAGAACAAATAATCAATGGAACAATTTGCTTCCAGAAGTTGTGGGTGCACCAACAATGCAGGTTTTTAAGAAGAGATTGGATAATCATTTGTATGAAATGATATAAGGTTTCCTGCCTGAGCAAGGGTTGGACTAGAAAACCTTCAAGGTCCCTTCCAATTCTGCTATCCTGTTGTTCTGTTAAGCTGGAAAGAAGAAAGGAAAGGAGGATAATATAGGAGTGGTCATGGCCTTGACTATTGGAGTTTCTAGATGTTTAATGAAAATGGCTAATATTACAAAGGTGGGAATGGGACAACTTTACAATGCCTTGGTAAGGCCTCACTTGGAATACTGCATCTAGTTTTTGTCACCACAATGTAAAAAAGATGTTGAGACTCTAGAAAAAGTACAAAAAAGAGCAACACAGATGATTACGGGACTGGAGACTAAAACATATAAAGAACAATTGCTGGAATTGGGTATGCATCAGCTGTCCAGAAGATCAGTATCTAAATCAGGAACAAATCCAATATATCCCCAAGGTCACCACATTTTTGTCCTATGAAGAAACGCTGGGGATCATTTTGGTTTCCTTTACCCTATTCCTCTCTTTCACTACCTGTGTAATATTAGCCATTGTCAAGCCCCTAGTCCTTCTTTTCATTAAACTACACCTACTATTCTGACTCCAGCTGTTGTATAGTGATATATCCCCTTGCTGAGACCCCTGTGCCTGGCCTGTATAAGTAGATATAATCACTGCTGACAGTCTTTACCAGATAGCTGAACTCATAAAATTACCTTTTTATCATCCATGAAGATCTTTATTACATGCAAAGAAGATTACAGCAGACAACAAGATGTGGCAGATGATGAAATGGATGGTATTTCAAGGTCAAAGACAGTAATGGTCCTACCATGAGAGCAGACCACATGTAATGGTGTCCAGGAAGTGATAGAACATTCAGGATTAAGAAGGATGAAGTACGTCACAAAATGGGAGGGATTGGCTGAACAGGTTAACATAAAAGATTAACATAACATTTTGTAGTTCCCAAATGACCACATGGTGGCAGCACACATATCCACTTCCTGCAATGCTGCTAACATTGAATGTTATTGCTTGACAAGAGATGAAGAAGTAGCCATTTCATATGTTAAACTTGTGTATTGCTTTAAGAGATCGGATTAAGGTTGGGAGGGGGGAAAAGGAGGATTGTACCTCAAGGCCAACTGAAATTAAAGAAGATAAGAACTTGGCGGGTTTTCTAATGGAAGAGAAACATTCTTTAAATTAATTGGAGAATATGATTAATGACAAAATTAGAAAGGTGGAGAATTGTATTTTAATATATTGTGCAAGGGGGCTGAGATTTCAGATTCCAGCTTCCTTCAAGCAAGCATTTGCCAGTGTATTAGGCTAAATAAAGGACTTTTAAGGTAAACAATGCCTCAGAGTCACTTGAAAATCCCATGTTGGAAACTTGACAGTTTTAGCCTCCAATCCCCTAATCATCTTTGTTGCTCTTCTCTGCACTCTTTCTGCAGGATAAGCTTAAAGTTGCCCTGTCCCAAAGGGGGAGGGTGGTTGGAGGAGGAGGTGAAGGAAGATGCCAGATACCAGAGCACTAGGACAAAAAGAAGCTTGCAGGGAAAGCCCTGGACATATCCTGGCTTGTATAAACAAACTTTGAGAGTTCTGAGGGAATGGATGAATGTCCAAGGGAAGCAAGGACTTCTCTGAATGACTGCAGCTACTTTTTAAGCAAACAGATAGCAACCCAAATTTCACTCCCTCACTTTATCCCACCAATATTGCCCCTTATGGAGACTTATTCCCTCTTGTTTAAACCACTTTTAATGTTAAGTTTTATTTTATTATACTGATGGATCTAAGCCAAACAAGAGTAATCAGTAAAGGTAGATCCTGTTTTTTTTTCAGATGCAGAAAAATGCACCAGCTGTCCAGAAGATCAGTATCCAAATCAGGAACAAATCCAATGTATCCCCAAGGTCACCACATTTTTGTCCTATGAAGAAATGCTGGGGATCATTTTGGTTTTCTTTACTCTATTCCTCTCTTTCACTACATGTGTAATATTAGCCATATTCATTAAATATATAGAAACTCCAATGGTCAAGGCCAATAACCGAGACCTGTCCTATATTATCCTTCTGTCCCTCCTTCTTTCCTTCTTAACTTCCTTCCTCTTCATTGGTCCTCCAAGAAAAGCAACATGTCTTCTCCGACAGTCAGTCTTCAGCATTATCTTCTCAGTTGCTGTCTCTTGTGTCTTGGCCAAAACAATCATGGTGGTGCTAGCCTTCTTGGCTACAAAGCCAGGAAATACAATGAGAAGATGGCTGGGGAAGAGCTTGGCCAACTCCATCATCCTTTCTTGTTCCAGTGTCCAAGTTGGCATCTGTACTTTCTGGCTGTGGAATTCTCCACCTTTCCCTGACTCAGATATGAACTCTCAGCTTGGAGAGATCATCTTGCAATGTAATGAAGGATCTGTTGCCATGTTTTATATTGCCCTTGGCTACATGAGTGTCTTGTCCACCATCTGCTTCGTGGTAGCTTTCTTGGCCCGGAACCTCCCTGGTGCCTTCAATGAAGCCAAGCTGATCACTTTCAGCATGCTGGTCTTCTGCAGTGTCTGGATCTCCTTTGTGCCCACTTATCTCAGCACCAAGGGGAAGTACATGGTGGCTGTGCAGGTCTTCTCCATATTGGTCTCTAGTGCTGGCCTTCTGGGCTGCATCTTCATCCCCAAGTGCTACATTATTTTATTAAGACCAGATCTGAATACAAAGGAGCAGCTAATGATTAAAGTAAAATAAAAAGAAATATTCTTATTAATCTTTTTTTCAAGGAGGGTCCTCTAATGCCTTGGATATGTCTGTTCTGTTGAAGAATCATCCATCATTCTCTTCCCTTGGGTTGATCCAGTAGACTATTTTAACTATTACTATCTGGTTAAGACACAATTTTATTTAATTAAGTTTACTCCCAACAGGTGGCATGTCATGACATTTGCACAGTGAAATTGATAAAGCCCTTTAAAATATTCAGAAAGGAGACTATTCAATCCTATTTTATATTACAAGTTATTTTATTATATCAGTAACCAGACAACTCTCTGAAAACTCAAAATTCTTCCTATATCAAACCTGTCAGAAACCTTAATTCCTCTATTAATTGTCAGGGGTCAGATGACTCCCTTTGGGATTTTAAGATGAGCTTATTCTTTTAAATGTCATCTTCTCCTCACTGGCCTTCTTTTATCTCCTTGACAGAGGGATAATTGCCATTTACTTCCTGGGAGATAACCTATCCCTTTTAACATCTACATGATGCTGCTGGGTGATATCATCAGTCACCATGTGTTGAGGTATCATCAGTATGGAATGATACTCAACATTATATCTCCACCTGTGGTGACCCAAGTGATGCTGTTGCTGCCCTGTCATGGTATCAGGGGACTGTGGAAGCAGATGGGTGACAACAGATTTTCGCTGAACCCTAGCAAGACCAAATGGCTTTGGGATGCATGCATCTTCAGTAACTGGCATTTTGACATCTTTAGCTTGGGATGGGGTGGCACTACCCTTGGTTGACCCATTCTGCAATTTAAGGGTTCTTCTGGATTTGTAACTCCTGCTCAAAGAGCAGGTGGCCATTGTGGCTAGGACAGCCTTTGGAGAAGTTCAGGTTGTGCATCAGTTGCAGCCTTTCCTGGATCAGGAGTCCCTGCGCTGAGTCACTTAAGCCCTGATCATCACACCCCTCCACTACAGCCATGCACTCTACATTGGTCTACCCTTGAAGAGCACTTGGAGGCTTCAATTGATGCAGAGTATGGCAGGGTGGGCAGTCTTTGGGGCCCTTAAATGTCCCACGTTATACTACTGTTTCATTAGCTATACTGGCTGTTGATTTGCTTCCTGGTGCAATTCAAGTGTTATTACCTTAAAAACCCTGCATGGCATGGGCCCAGGTTACTTGAAGAATTGTCTCATCCTTATGGGACAGGCTCATCCCCACCCATGCTGGCAGAGGAGGCATGCTGCAGTTCCCATCAGTCAAGGTATTACAACTGGCAGGGTCCAGGAGAAGACCTTTTTCTCCCATGGCTCCAGCCCTTTGGAACATCTTACCTCCTGAGGTGATATTGGCTCCCACCCTTCCAATTTTCTGCAAGAGCCTGAAGACTTGCCTCTGCCGGGCTTGGGGCCCCAATGGAGAATTACTAGACTGGAGGTAGTTGATCAACTAATAGCAGTTTCCCCCTTCCCCATATATTCTGCCCCTTTCCTCCCTGTCTGTTAGTTTTAGTTGTAATTTGTATTTTCATTATGATTTTATTGTGATTTTATATATTTGTGTGTGTGTGTATATGTTTTTTTTTATATTATAAGCTGCCCCCACCCATTAAATAAATAGGTGACAAATTAAGTAATTAAATAAACAAACAAGCCTCCTAACAGGAAGTCTTCTGAAAGAAATGATGTCCGTTACATTGGCTTCTTTGTTATTTCAAAACTCCTGTTCTCTTTGTAGTCTTTCTCTACATGTATTCATGGACATCTCCTAATAGCCTTACCAACCTTGTTAGATACTTGATATGCTATAACCAATCAAATACTTTGCTGCTGTACCAGATCATCTGAATACTCTAATTTGCATGTTGATAGAGAGGAAATGTAACCTTGTTTGGTCTGTCTGCAGCATTTTCAATAAACCAATTTGACCTTCAATGTAATTATGTCTTGGTTTCCAGTTCAAAAGTAACCTTGGCAAAATTCTACACTCACCTAAACCACTCTATTTTCAATAGAAGAATATATATGTAGCTCAGAGTTGAACTATAGAGTTCTTGATGTTTTTTGAGCCTCTTGTTTGCTTGAAGATATTTTATTACTCAACTAGGTAATATTATCAGTGCTAGTGAGTGTGAGGTTTACTCCCTATTTATATACAATAGCTTGCCCTATCAGTGTTGGAGGACTAGTGTTGGCAAGAACAAGCTAAATCCAGAACTGAGGGAATTGCTTGAAGCTTAGCATTCAGACAAATCAGAAGGGGCCATTCCTTGACTCAACCAATGTGGACAGCTTTCATCCAATCTCCAATATTTCCTGTTTAGGGAAGGTTACGGAGAAGTGGTTGCATATCAGCTGCAGAGAACTTTGGATGAAATGGATTATCTAGACCCCTTCCAGTTGTGTTTCAGGCCCAGTTATGAAATAGAAACAGAGTTAGTCACACTTATAAATGATCTCTGGTTAACAGCAGGATGGGAGCAATGCATTCAACCTGACACCCATTGATCTATCAGTAGCTTTTGTTACTATTGACCATGGTATGCTTTTGGGCCAGCTATGGGACATGGAGCTGGGGTGTGTAGTTCTCAGTAGTTCAGGTTCTTTCTCCAAGACCAGTTCTAATTGCTGATGGAGGTTAAAAGATCCAAGCCTGTAGCCCCTACCTTATGTAGTGCCCCAGGGTTCAGTTCTCTTTCCTCTCCTATACAGCATCTATATAACACCACTGAGTGAGATGATTTAACAGTTTGGGGAGAGGTATGATCAATATAGGGACGCGGTAGCTCAGTGGGTTAAGACGTTGAGCTTGTCGATCTGAAGGTCGGCAGTTTGGCGGGTCGAATCCCGAGTGCTGCGTAACAGAGTGAGCGCCTGTTACTCGTCCCAGCTTCTGCCAACCTAGCAGTTCGAAAGCACGTAAAAATGCAAGTAGAAAAATAGGGACCACTCCGGTGGGAAGGTAACAGCGTTCCGTGCGCCTTTGGCGTCTAGTCATGCCGGCCACATGACCACGGAGAAGTCCTCAGACAAGCGCTGGCTCTTCGGCCATGAAACGGAGATGAGCACCGGCCCCTAGAGTCGGAAACGACTAGCACGCATGTGCGGGGGAACCTTTACCTTTACCTTTATGATCAATATGTTGATGATATTCAGCTTTACATCTCCACCGTGGGCTTGATGTCATCTTTTAGAACCTGGAGGCTGCAAGGATCTAGATGGACTGCAATGGGCTTTCACTCAGCCCAAACAAAACAGAATGGCAAGGATTTTCCACCACTAATTATGGATGGTGTTGCAATGCCTGATATGGACCCATTATGCAATCTGGGGTTCCTCTTACACTCATGCCTGCTGATACAAGAGCAGGTGGCAGCCATGGCCAATTATGGCCAGGGTTTGGCACATCCCAGGATGGTGCACCAGTTATGCTATTTCTGGATTTGAAGTCTTTGTTCTCAGTCATCCATGTCCCCATGATTTCTTGTCTTGACAACTGCAATGTGGTCTTTGTGGGACTGCCCTTGAAGAGCATTCAAAAGCTTCCATTGTGTTGAGTATTTGACATATGTAACGCCACTGCTTCATCAACTTCATTGGTTGGCAGTGTGTTTTAGGATGCAATTCAAGTTTCTGGTTATCACATTTAAAGCTTTTCATGGCTTGGAGCAGGGTTAACTAAAGGAGCATCTCCCAATTGTTTCTACCTATCCAATTTGGTCAGACAGGTTGAGTTTAATGTGGGTCCCATCAACCATGTAATGCTGGCTTGTGGGAACCAAGAGAAATGTCTTCTGTTCTGCAGCCCCTCTGCAATGAATGTAAATAGAAATATTGAATTCAAACATTGTATTTACATTTATTGGAGGGGACGGGATTTCAAGAGAGTAAGCAAACACAGAATGGGGAATACACATTGATAACCCTTGCTAGTTATCCCAGAAGTGAGATAAGAGTGCAGCAATGGAGGAAAGCAATATAATATTTGATCCTTTTTCTTTGCTTCCTTTTGAGTCAAGTTCCAGAACATGGACTACTACTACTGTTAGGGCTCATCCAGCTGATTGGGATTGTATCCTCCAGATGTTGTAAGTAAAAGTAAAGTTTTCCCCTGTCCAATCATACCGGACTCTAATGGGTGGTGGTCATCTCTGTTTCTTAGATAAGAAACTAGTGTTTTCTGAAGACCCTTTCCATCGTCATGTGGCCAGCATGACTATATGCCAGGGCACATGGAACACTGTTATGGACAATTACTCAATAAAGCCTTTTAAAACTTTATTAAAGTCCTGACATCTTTCTTAATTCTCCCTCTTTTATATCTAAAAAATTCCTGAAAATTCTAAATTAAGTGCTGATACACAGATTAAAAGAAACAAGTATAATGTAATTTGTATACATCTATATAGATGTATGCCTGCCCATTTTAGGCTTGTATTTGCCTTGGTATAGATCAAGAAACCATTTTTTGCTTCAATGAAAGTATATTGGTCTCTAACTAAACTCAAAAATTCTCCAACACATGGTAACTAAATGCTTTGGGGAAAAGATAAGGGATTCCACTAGCATGGAGATCCAGCAAGTTGCAATAGTGGCAAATATCTGTAGCTCGGGTGTACAATGAGGTGAATGTTTGTTCTCCAAGTCTGTGGGTTGGTTTCTGAATGTTTGATTACCAGACTAGGTAACATCTTTAGCGGAGTTTAGGGGATGTCAATGTCAGTATAAGAACATTGACATTGACATCCCCTAAACTCTGCTGAAGATGTTACCTAGCCTGGTAATGAAATATTCGGAAACCAACCCACAAGCTCGGAGAATTAACCGTCGCCCTCATCCCAGCAATTTTCATATCAAAATTGGCTTCAATTTTCAATTCTTTTTCCTCAAAGATGGCTTAAGAGTACATCCATCAATGGTGTGGAAAGACCCTCAGGGTGATCCAGAAGAACTAAGGATTCACCTCCGTGAGTTGTTGAACTTTGTGGAGTCACAAAAAATTCAAGCTATTGCAAAGATGATACTCTGTCTTATAATTATCAGAATTATTGTGATGTTTTAGATTTAAGTCAAATCTCTATGGATTTCCCCCCTCAAACTCTTCTAATGACTCAAAAACAACACGAGACAATGGCTTGCATTAGAAAGACTGGTCTCACAATTCTTCCCAAGTCCCCAAAGATCCAAGGAGATCTGGTGTGTAAAGGACACAGATCTTAAGTCATCCACTATAGTTGTGAAGCTTGGGCTGAACTCTGTCCTGAATTAGACAACCCACCAACACCTTAGCATGGTGAGAGAGCCAAGGTTTCTTCTCCCAATTCTTTAAGCTCTTTTAAGACTTGGGTACTCAAGGAATGCTCCTTTTGTTTCTGCTTCTGCTGCAGCTGCAGCCCCGTGGTGCCAATGGGATGGTCAACACCAAGTGCCCTCTGACTTTGGAGCAGGAGGAATGCAATGAAAGGAATCACTACAAGACAGGGGACCATGTAATAGCTGGACTTCTCTCTATATCACCTGCCCAGTTTCTACTCAATGATTTCCAGAGGCCTCCATCTGCTAACATTTTATGGTAAGTTGTGCTGTGTGAATGAAAGCAGGAGGAAGAAAAAAACTGATGCCAGGTCATATTTGTTCCATGGTTAGTTTGCAAGCTTAGTTAATGTATGTGAATATTCATGCTATCACATGGATCACCCAGTCTTTATTTCTAGGGGGATTTTGCAAAATATAAATATTCTTCTGTTTAGTCCAGGTTTCCCCAATAGATAGGAACTCTTCTCAAAATTCTCCAATTATTATGGTTTGTTTCATTGGCTGGAAAATATTTCCTGCTTAGGAAATATTAGTTCATTAAGTATTAGTATTGCTTTATAAAACCTTAGTAAGACCACACCAAGAATACTATATCCAGTTTTGGTCATCACATTACAAAAAAGATGTTGACACTTTGGGAAAAAAAGTGCAGAGAAGAACAGCTAGGATGATTAAAGGCCTGGAGACTAAAAAAAATAAAGAATGCTTGCAAAATTTAAAACCAACAAAAAAAAAATCAACAATCCAAATCATTAGTATCCAAAGTAATAGACAGCCAGGTCTTTAAAGCCTTATGAATGGCTAACAGGTTTAGGATTTATTAGAACAGAGCATGTTTCAAAAATAGTTTAGACCATTCTTCCCAGTCTTACAAGACTGGGGCATCCTTCTGTTATTTCTTAAAGCAATAACCCATTTTTCCTAGACCTCTGAGCAAGTGTGAAACGTAAGGCAGCTGTTTTAAAAAGCACAGTGGACTTTTCATCACAATGGCATTGTATTTTTTCTTAGGCATTCTGGATAAAAGTCTGGCTGCTTTAATTGCTAGCTGGATGGTGCAGTGCTCATGTCTGCTCCAAATCAATTCTTCCAACTCGTTGCTGAAGCATGCACAGCCTTACATATCTAACAAGCCATTTCCATGAATGGTAATATGGTGCATGTATATTTGCAGGAAAGGATCTCCATATTACTGGAAAATTCTGTCCTTCCTTTTTGCCATCCAGGAGATCAACAAGGATCCCAATCTTTTACCCAACATCACCTTGAGCTACAACCTCCACAACAACGTTTTTAACACCAGGATGACTACAGACAGCTTGATGGACCTGCTTTCTGTTGGAGATGCCAGCATTCCGAACTACAGCTGTGGAAGACAGAAAGATCTCTGGGTTCTCCTGGAAGCAGCTGACTCAGACATCTCCATACAAATTTCAACAATGGCAGCCATCTACAAAATCCCACAGGTAAGGTATGAAAGTGTACACCTGTATGGTTATCTACTTTGCAGAATCATTTTAGCCTGGGTTTTTCTTCAGAGATCTTCAAGGAGAACTTTCCTTCAGAGAAATATCTATACACAGTAGTGGATGGATCAACTTGTGGCTTAGGGTTTAACATTCATAACCTTTTACACATAGATCTCCTAATCAACCTAGATCTCCTAATCAGACAGGCAGATTCTAGTTTAGCAATCTTGATATAATACCTTGCACTTAAGAGTCTATTAAATACTATTTATAAAATGTATTTAAGGAGGCTAGCCATCTTTTATCCATTTTTATGCCTTATTGATTTAATTATAATTTTGAGTACTGTGGTGGCCCAGAGGGGGAGCTCTTTTCTCACAATCAGAAGGCTGTGAATTTGATCTTAAGTAGTGGCAGATATTTCTCTCTCTGGGCACAAAGATAAAATATCTGCTGTGAGCTTCACATAGGCATCAGGAAGGGCAACCACCCAGTAAATGTTCAGCTCTAACCACCCCGATGCAAAGGATTACAGGGTTGTTAAAAGAAAAAATGGTTTAATTGTAATTTCATTGTTTGATTGTTGTGAGTGTTGGAAGTTGGATAGCATACAAGTTTAATAGGATGATGATGATGATGACAATGATGACTAGTTGAACAGAGTTCCAGCCATGGGTCTTCTTGCAAGAAAGGAGAATCCCATGCATGATTAGGACCAATTTAGTCTCTCTATTAGGTGCATAGTGAATATTTTGACTATGATCAGCCCTGAAAGAAAACTTTAACATCTTTATTCCTTTTTCAGATCAGCTTTACTTTTGTTTCCCAGGTTCTGAGTGATAAAACTCAGTTCCCCTTTTTCTATCGGATGGTCCCCGCAGAAGGAACACAATACCCAGGAATTGTCAAATTGCTTTTGCACTTTGAGTGGAGCTTCATTGGTCTCTTTGCTTCAAACACTGACAATGGAGAACAGTTCCTAAGGACATTGACTGCTCTACTCCTGAAGAACGGGATTTGTGTCATTATATCCAAAAGCATCTTGGTGACTAACAACAATCTGAAGGTCTTTTCTGCTTTCTTCTTCACATGGAGGCAAGTCAATGTCTTCGTTTACTCTGCAGAAGGTAATTCCTTCCTAGAAGGAATAGCCATTATACAAGACATAATTAAGGGCTTGACAAAACCCATTGTGGGGAAAATCTGGATCACCACAGCTTTGTGGGACTTCACGATGCAACTGTTCCAACGTAAATTGTCTTTTCAAAACATCCATAGCCTTTTCTCCTTCTTCACTCATACCCCAAAAAAGAGAAAAATCAACAATTTTACAGCTTTCTATGATTACATGGAGAAGTTTAAACTCAAAGCTTTTCATTGTTTTTCTACAAGGCATGTTTTGGCTGTGAAAAGCTGGAGAAGATGCCAAGAGAAACCAGAAATAAAGATACTGCCCCAAGATAAGGTAGAAATAATTCTCTCCTTAGACAAATACTTCATTTACAATACTGTCTGGGCTGTGGCATGGGCTTTAAATGCTGCTTTTTCTTCCAAATCCAAGAGGGAAAGAAAGATGAGTAGAGAAAGGTTGAAAGCTTCGCATCTACAACCTTGGCAGGTATCTTGATGGCCATGATATTGTTCTTGCGCACAATAATCAAATATTTACGTATTCATATTTGATAATTGGGTGCTATTTTCTTGCACTTTTTATAGTGTTGTGGAAAAACAGCACCCAGTTAAAATATCAACCCAATCAATGGAAATCTGAAACAAAATTTGTTTGATAAAATATCCTACAATAGCAATATGTGGGCTCCCAGGCCAAAGTAAAGTACTGAGAGCTCCAATTATGAATTGGCAAAGAATTCTATAAAGACAGAAAAAATGTATTAGCGGTCATGAAACATTAATTATATTACATGGGCAAGGAAGTTCCCTAAATCTGAAAAAAAAACATAATAGTCTAGAACTTGCCTTGCTGATTGTCCTGTGAATCCCAATCCACATTTCTTAATTCTAAGGACAAACATTTCTTTCTATTTATGATATGGAGACCCTTTTTCACACTTCTCCTCAAATGCAGTTCAATTCTTATTGTCTACTTTGGGTATTGTCCTTAAGTACCCCCCCCCCAAAGAATATTACAGTATCAAAGGGTATTCTGAGTTCCATCAGTGTTCTACCTGCATCGTAAACAAGATTTAAACAGAAAGATTAAAAACTAAGAAAAACTATATTAAATATGAATAACTTTTAAACTCTACAATGGGTTTTGTTGCATGGACTTATTCTTGATGTGGGGTATGGCTTTTACAGTTTGAGATTTTGAACAAAATTCAAAGCAGTGTATAAGTCTTAATAAAAATGGAAAGAAAGAAAGAAAGAAAGAAAGAAAGAAAGAAAGAAAGAAAGAAAGAAAGAAAGAAAGAAAGAAAGAAAGAAAAAGAGAAAGAAGGTGAGGGGTCCTTGGTGCTCTTTGAGCTTGGTTGTTTTCTTGCAGAGTTTCAAACTAGGTAACTGATGCTGTTACGTAGTTTGGGTAATGAAACTGTTTTACAGAGTTTCATTCAGCTCTGGCGAACATCAACAACTGCCTTGTCGTGGGGAAGGGGCTTGCGTAATTCAGTGAAGCTATGAGCTATGCCAAGCAGGGCCACTCAAGATGGAAAGGTCATAGCAGACAGTTCTGACAAAACGTATCCACTGGAGAAGGAAATGGCAACCCACTCCAGTATCTTTGCCATGAAACCCTATGGACAGCAAACTATCACACCATTGCACTCATTTCTCATGCTAGTAAAGTTATGCTTAAAATCCTACAAGCTAGACTCCAGCAGTATGTGGATCGAGAACTACCAGAAGTACAGGCAGGATTTCGAAGAGGCAGAGGAACTAGAGATCAAATTGCCAACATACGCTGGATCATGGAGAAAGCTAGAGAGTTCCAGAAAAACATCTACTTCTGCTTCATTGACTATGCTAAAGCCTTTGATTGTGTGGATCATAACAAACTGTGGCAAGTTCTTAAAGAGATGGGCATACCAGACCATCTTATTTGTCTCTTGAGAAACCTATATGTGGGTCAAGAAGCAACAGTAAGAACTGGACACAGAACCACTGATTGGTTCAAAATTGGGAAAGGAGTCCTGCAAGGCTGTATACTGTCACCCTGCCTATTTAACTTATATGCAGAACACATCATGAGAAAGGCAGGGCTAGATGAATCAAAAGTTGGAATTAAGTTTGACGGAAGAAACATCAACAACCTAAGATATGCAGATGATACCACTCTAATGACAGAAAGTGAAGAAGAATTAAAGAGCCTCTTGTTGCGGGTGAAGAAGGAGAGTGCAAAAGTTGGGTTGAAACTTAACATTAAGAAAACCAAGATATGGCATCCGGCCCTCTCAATTCCTGGCAAATAGATGGGGAAGAAATCGAGATAGTGACAGATTTTATTAAACTGGGCTCCAAGATCACCGCAGATGGGGACTGTAGCCAAGAAATTAAAAGACGCTTGCTCGTGGGGAGGAAAGCCATGGCAAATCTAGACAGCACACTAAAAAGCAGAGACATCACCCTGTCAACAAAAGTGTGTATAGTCAAGGCTATGGTCTTCCCATTTGCAATGTATGGCAGTGAAAGCTGGACCATAAAATAGGCTGAGCGCCAAAGAATTGAGGCCTTTGAACGATGGTGATGGAGAAGACTCTTGAGAGTCCCTTGGACTGCAAGGCGATCAAACCAGTCAGTCCTAGAGGAGATCAACCCTGACTGCTCTTTAGAGGGCCAGATCCTGAAGCTAAAACTCAAATACTTTGGCCACCTAATGAGAAGGAAGGACTCACTGGAGAAGAGCCTAATGCTGGGAAAGGTTGAGGGCAAGAGAAGAAGGGGATGACAGAGAATGAGGTGGCTGGATGGAGTAACTGAAGCAGTAGGCGTAAGCTTAAATGGACTCCAGAAGATGATAGAGGGCAGGAAGGCCTGGAGGAACGTTGTCCACAGGGTTGCGATGGGTCGGACACGACTTCACAGCTAACAACAACAACAACAACAATTCAAGTATCAAACAGGCATTCATTCTGTCATTCAGCTTGTATAGCCATCAAACTTTGAGTAGCTTTACAGACAAATTTAAATACAATCACAAGAGAAAAATGACACGTATTTTCAGAGCAATTGTGTTTCTTGTTTAATAAGAAACATGCATTATTTTTTGTTTTCTGTTTTGTTCTAGCTACACCCTTTCCTCCAAAACTCTCAGTTGCACAATCGATCCATGGATGGAGTACATTTGGATGAAAAAGGAAACCTGGTAGCTGATTTGGACATCATGAACTGGATAGTTTCCCCAAATAATTCTATTACCAAAGTGATATTTGGAAGTCTAGAAAAACAAAGATCCTCAGATTTTAAACTTTCAATCAATCAGGATGCTCTCAGGCACCTGAAATTACTCAGCAAGGTACAGAAACTGAGGTCTTTGATTTCATTGTCTCTCAAGTTCTTAATAATAGCAATGATGATTTGTGGAGATCTTAGGAAGAGAACCTGCTTATATTTTTGCTATTCAGTTACATCCAAAGAATAGACCTTTCAGATACAGCTGTGTCACTATATATTGAAATATACACATTGCAAACATTTGTCTTGACATACTTAAAGTTCTACTAATACATTTTCTTTGTATTTCTATGGTTAGCCCTTGCCTCCTTCCAAATGTATGGAAAGTTGTCATCCTGGATTCCACAAGATGACTGAAAGAGGGAGACCCATATGCTGTTACAATTGTGTTGCTTGTGCAGAAGGGGCCATTTCTGCTCAGGAAGGTGAGTGATTATGAAGGGAATGGTAGTCCTTGAGTAATGAATTCACCTAACATCTATGGAGATTCTCAGTCATACGGGTCATGGTTGTCCCAAAGGTCTTTTTCAGGAGGCAACTGGACTTTCTTATTTTTTCTTTGAAGACATTTCATTTTTCATCAAAGAAGCTTCTTCAGCTCTGACTGGATGGTGAGGAATGGAAGGATTCTTGGATGAGCAGTGAAATGTCTTCAAAGAAAAACAAGAAAGTCCAGTTGCCTCCTGAAAAAGCACCTTTAGGACAACCATGACCTGGATGATTGAGAATCTCTATAGACATTTGCATACAGTACATCCTTTCTTCTCTCTTTTTTAATTTCATGCATTTTCCTCTCACCCTTTCTTTATTTTATTCTTCTAATTAAGCTTTTATTCTATGTAAACATTTTTAATAAGTATCTTTTTTAAAAAAGCAAAGCTAATAATAACTAGACTGCTTAACACAAATATATCCCAGTGTAAAATAGAAATTGAATACTAAGCACCTTTGGGTCTAATTCAGATTAGCTGTATAAGAACATGGAAGATATGATTGGCCTAAGATCACTAATATTAAAATAATTGGCTATACTACGATCCACCATGCTCATGAGTGCATTGAAGTCTGGCACTCCACAAGCAATTCCATCAACAGACAAATCAACCTACAACCAGCCTATGAATCCCTCAGAATCCAAATCAACCACACAGCCAACCAGAGACAACACCAATCCTAAACCAATCCATGCAAGGGACCTCTTCCCCCTCCCACCAGCAGTTCATCTCCCAATGACCCTGACTTGATTAACCTCCTTATCATAAGACCCATCACAAGACCCTCACTTGACACACCTGAAGCCCTTATAAACAGAAGAGCACTGATGCCAACATTCCCTAAATGCTGCTGATGATTTTACCTAGCTTGGTAATGAAATGTTCAGAAACCAACCCACAAACTCAGAGAATGAACCTTTACTCTCATTCTACAGTTGAGCTACAGATATTCACCACTATTGCAAACATGGAAGATACCCTCTTTTTTAATTTTTTTGAATATTCCATGGATTAAAGTTTTGCAATGTCAAAAGAACTTATCTGCTTCAAAGCATCTTTACTTAAAGATGGCTTTTATGAGTAAAATGGAAATTTCCTGCAAAACAATTATTTTATTTATTTATTTAATTTATATAGCTGTCCAATTCACACATACAGTAGGTGACTTTGAGCAACTTAAGAATTTTTAAGGAAATCCATATAATAAAAACTCCCATTCCCCACCTCCACCATGGCAGAACAACACAATTAAATCAGTCACTTGTTCAGCTCCATATTTCCCTTGTTAATGAGCATCTCCTTGTCCTCTATCTCTACTGCATATTTTGCACACATATAGACATACACACACACTTCATCACAATGGCCTTTGGGTCTCCTGGTTTTTGGCTTCCACATAAGGAACTTACTGGATAGAATGGAAAGTAACAAGCAGTGGCAGACATATTAATCATATTATTTTTTTAGATGCAGAAAAATGCACCAAATGTCCAGTTGATCAGCATCCAACTGAGGAGAAAAACCATTGTGTTCCTAAAATTATAACTTATTTGTCTTATGAAGAACATTTGGGAATACTTCTGGTTTCCTTTGCTGTGTTCATGGTCTTAATCACAAGCTTTGTGCTGGGAATCTTCATTAAATTCCTAGAAACTCCAATAGTTAAGGCCAACAATCAAGACCTTTCATTTATTCTCCTGGGTTCACTTCTGCTTTCCTTCTTATCCCCCTTCCTCTTCATTGGCCAACCAGTACAAGCAAAATGCTATTTCCAACAAATGGTCTTCATCATCATATTCACAACTGCCATTTCTTCTGTGTTAGCCAAAACTATCACAGTGTTGTTGGCCTTTTTGTCTACAAAACCAGGAAATAAGATGAAAAAATGGCTGGGGAAGAGCTTGGCCAACTCCATTGTCCTATCTTTCTCAAGTATCCAAATTGTTATTGGTGGCATTTGGTTTGGAACTTATCCCCCTTTCCTTGACTCTGACATGCATTCTGAAGAGATTGTCTTGAAATGCAATGAAGGCTCTGTCACCATGTTTTATTTTGCTCTTGGCTACATGGGTTTCCTGGCTGTCAGTTGCTTCACAGTGGCTTTCCTGGCCAAGAATCTGCCTGGGGCCTTCAATGAAGCCAAGCTGATCACCTTCAGCATGTTACTCTTCTGCAGCGTCTGGGCGTCTTTCATTCCTGCTTACCTGAGTACCAAAGGGAAATTCATGGTGGCTGTGCAAGTCTTCTCCATCTTGGTTTCCAGTGCTGGCCTTTTGGGATGCATCTTCATCCCTAAGTGTTACATTATTGTGCTAAAGCCAAAGCTGAATACAAAAGAACATCTTAAGATAACATAGTTTGGGAAAGTGATTGTAACTGCTTCTCAAAAGTTTTATTTAATAGGTCCAAATTTATGTTCCTATTTTTTTTTCTTAACTCATGATAGAAATTAGCCACCAATTTTTGATTAATGTGATTCCCTCTTTCTCTTTTCAATCTATAGAATTAATGTGCAGGTAATCTCTCTCCAAGTATATAGGCCATTAAAACAGTGTTTAAAGAAGTTCTAGCTTCATGTTTAATTAGTTCACATTTATCCTTGTAAGCTGCTTGGAGACACTGAGAGTGAGTTGAGCAGTCATATAAATTTTCATAAATAAATAAGTGCTCTGATGATTGGTTCTAACTTTCCCACTTGAATTTGGAAGTTCACCTGGATTGACATGAAGTGTATGAAATGTTGCAAGGTAGATTCCTCACTCAATTTGATTTAGAGATACAATTTTGTATTACTAGTTTAAGTCCACATTGGTTCTGTCCAGGCATATGGGATGATCTATTGGTTAAGTTCAAGTTTTGGTGACAGGTATATGTGTGCTTCAAGTCACTGTTGACTCTTGGTGACTCCCTGGACTAGTCCCTGACAAGATTTTCAGGAGTGGTTTGGCTTTGCCTCCTTCCTAGGGCTGAGAGTGACTAGCCCAAGGTGACTCAGCTGCCTTTGTACTTAAGACATGAATGGAACTTGTGGAGCCAGTTTCTAGTCTGTTTCTTAATGACTACATCAAAATGGCTCAAGCGTCTAATTCAGGAGCTTAAAAAAGTGCATTTCAAAGGTGCATTTTAAATAATGAAAAAGTCTTCCAGTATTGAGAAGCCAAAGTGAACATAGATCATTCTAAAAGAATCTATCCAAGTAATTGCTAAGAGTTAACACTGTCTATGGAGATTCTCAATCATCCATGTTGTCATGGTTCCAATAGATAAGTCTAAACAAATCAGAACTCCGAGGCTAGAAGTTTCCTGAAAGAACATATTTATTAGCTACATAGTATTGGCATAGTCAAAAGTGAAATCAAGTCTGAAATTCCCTCTAAGGAGAAACTCTATTACAAAGTTAAACTCCCCCACTCTGTATTATGCAATTAAATATGTTTCCCAATAGAATAGTTTGACGGGCTTTCTGACAGAATGCTCAACCCCCCAATTCAACTGGTAGAAATGGCCTTGGTTCCCATGGAACAGAGAATTGTGTAGACTAGCAGAAAACCTCCACTTCTCCCTTCCACTCTTGTGGCAACCTAGAACAAGTAAGATGACTTCAGCCAGGTTTGTTATAGAGTTGACAGTTGGACCCCCTAAAGAGAAAGGGAAACAAAAGTAGAGATTAGGAATCCCCCCAAGGTTTTTGAGGATGCTTATCATAAAATCGCTGTATCAGTCTGTCTGCCTTAATGTCCAAACTTTTCACCCAAGTAGCTTCCGATAATGAATATCCTTTCCATTGCACAAAGTACTGTAGCTTCCCCTTATACAATCTAGAATCAAGAATACATTTGATTTTGAAATGTGCTTCCCCTTCTACTAAAATGGGATCCAGAGCCTTCTTGGGAATTGGTCATAATGAGAATTCCCTGACAGGCTTTAACAAACTGCAATGAAAAACAGGGTGAATCTTTCCTAATAAGGGGAACAGGATTTATGATCTTAACTATGGGAAAGGGACCAGGGAATTAGATCCTAATTTCTTGCTAGGTGATTTTAGCTTTAAATACGTGGTATATACTGTAGATAGACTTTCTCCCCCACATACTGTATAATGGCCTCTGAGGGGACTGCTTCTTATCAGCTTGTTCTTTATATGTTTTTGTGTCTTGGGCTAAAGCTTTTTTTACATTAGCCCAAATACTTTGCGTGATGTCACCCACTGATCTAAGGTTTGTGAAGCAGGGGGGTCCTGAAGATATTTGGGCATAGGAATAAACTCTTAGCCAGTGGCTATTTTAAATGGAGTAAGCCCATTTGTGCACTGTATGCCACTTCAGCAAAAGGCAGGAGGTCAGCCCAATTATTCTGTTGGTAGTTAATGTATCATTGGAGATATTGTTCCATCATTGTGTTAGCACATTCAGACAATCCTTTCATGCTCAGATGAAAAGCCAATGAAAGTCCTTGAGTGGACCCAATTAGCTTGACAAAGTCTCTCCAGAACCTTGTAGTAAATTGAACCCTCCTATCCAATATAATCCTCTTTGGTGCTCCATGGAGATGGTAGATGTGCTTCAGAAATAGCTTGGCTAATTCTGGTTTGATGTCACAGCATTACGGGTGCTGGAAGATGGGGCTCCGTCTTCTGCATTTGATTTCGCCCCACTGGAAGTTGCCCCAAGAGGCGACAGAGATGGAGGGGACCCTTGTTGATCATGGGAGGGCAGTGGCACTTCAATTTGAAGCCCTCCAAACTGGCAAGTGAAAGACTGGCTACATTCATGTGGCCAGTCAGAAGCTGCTGACAACCAAAGAAAATAAGCATTAACCAGCACCTCTCAAGCAATGTGGATGGAACTGGGTGAGATCCTATCCTCTCTTCATGACTTTAAGACATTTTCCTGGGGAAAATCCACCCAAGGCAAATAATCCTCCCTGATGAGAGAGGGAAAGGGAATTTCCACCCCATTCCCTCAGGAAAAGAAAAGCAGTGAATTAATTGTTTGGGGGAAAATAGAGAAAATTACAAGGTTCATTTGGAACCAATACGCATATACAACTTTGAAATTGGGGACTAAAAGTGCTTTTGAGATTTTTTTTTTTAAAGAGACTTTAAAAGCTTATAATATACATTTGGATGTAAAAAAGCTGGAAGATGGCATCAACGACATCTAGTGTTGAACTATAGCACTACAATTTATTATGCCTAAAGGAAACTTGGCTGGAAGCCCAGACTCAAACGTTGCTTTCAGAAACTTTCACTTTTAAAGACTGTAACTGTGTGGCAGAGACAATAAACTATTTTGAAACTGGCCTGCCTGGACTATGAATATAAATAGTAACTGATTTTCAGAGCTGTGTCATGGAGCTATTTCCCTATAGAAGAAACATACATTATTGATTGAGATGATGGAATACTTTGATTGATGAAAATTTTTTAATTGCTCTTATCCCTCTGGACACAAAGGATGTGTTTTTCATTGGACAGAAAAATTTGAAAAATTGAACTTTGCTTATATTTGCAGAGGGGAGACTTAAGGATGGACTCATAGGCCAGCTGGATAATTAGGAGTTCAAATGACAGTTAATTGAAACTTTTTAAATAGATTAGACTATAAAGACTACATACAAAAACAAAATGGATGTTCCATACTTGACATACCAACAAGAAAATGATGATGAATTTCAGAAAGAAATTCTTTCTGTTAAAATCAATACAAGAGACAATTGCCTTAGCTCATGATGAGACTAAAAATAACACAAAGGAGATAAAAGAACAATTCTTTAATCTAAATCTACAAACTCAGAAACTGACTACAAAGAAGTAAATAGCAACCCAGAAAACAGAAGGAAAATCAGAGGAAGCAGATCCAAAGATGGAGGACCTAAAGAAAGGAACTAACAGATAGACTCAGACAAACAAAGAATTAGAAGACGTAGCAATAATATCAGAAATGAAAAAGATATCTTATCTGTCAAGGTCTCAGAACACATTTGAGGATAAGAAAGAAGAGATGGTTGAATGGAAGATAGAACTGTTAGGAGAATTGTGGGAAATTGGAGAAGGAGGGAGGCTGTTTAATGAATATCAATGAGCTGAGCATCCTTCTAAAAATACTTTAATCAAATTGTCTTTCTTATTCCAAACAATATACAAAAAAATAGAGGAAGAATTACTTGATGATTCAAATGCATTGACTTGGAAAGTTAGGGCAAAGGAAGAAAGCTAGAGTAAGACTGAAGAAAATAGAGGCTTTGACTCATTAGATGGGATATTATACTATTAATCAGATGTTTGAACATGACTGAGAATAGATAATTGTTAGAAATAGAAATAGAAAGATAGGATTTATAATAAGAATATTATATTTTGTTATGAAAAGGAAAATATGGAAATGAATAAGGGAAACTTTTGGTTACCCAAATATAACTTATTATGAGAAATTATAAGAGATAGAGACATTTTCAACACTAATAGGAAATTAATTTTTTTATATAAAAAGGTGGGAAAAACAGGATATTAATTGAACAAATGGATATTAATTGCAAATGCAATTAAGATATATTTTGGTTAGAAAATATATTTTATTTCATTAGGTGGCCAAAGTATTTGAGTATATGATTAGCCTTGGTGGAGCAGTGGGCTAATGCCTCCTTAAGTAACACCAGCTGCCTGCAAATTAGTGCAGGTTCGCATCCCACCACGCTCAAGGTTGACTCAGCCTTCCATCCTTCCGAGGTAGGTAAAATGAGGACCCAGATTGTTGGGGGCAATAAGCTGACTTTGTAATAATGCTGCTTGGGGTGTGTGTGAAAGCCCTAATAAGCAGGCATATACATAGAATGAAGGCTAATATTATCTTGGCTAATTTTTGAGGGATCCCTGAGCAGGCAATGAAATGAAATGGGGTTGCTTTGAAAAGAGATCAATGACAGTCCATATTACCATATTTCTGTTACTTTCTGATAATTCAACAATAGTCCATAGCTATCTCCTCCGAGGGCCTGTTGCAATAACCCTGGGGGTTTCCCAGAACAATTCTTCATGGCTGCACAAGTAGCACAGCTTTTTACATACAGTAGCTCGCAATGTCTTTTTTAATTCCTGGCCACCAAAACTGCAGCCAGATTAAATGCAAAGTTTTTAAGAACCCAAAGTGGCCAGTCTGCTTGGCATCATGACTGTGTTGAAGGGCTTGAATTATGAGAGATTTTGGCAGGTACAGTTTGGACCCCTTCCAGGCTAAACCATCCAGATACTGTAGGTCAATAGAGTTTTATTTTCTTGGAACCAGGAATCATCTTTAATTCCTTCCTGCGTTTTTGGGTCAAGAGGCTAACCACCTAACTGAAAGGGTATAGGGTCCCCTGCTTGAGTAGGGGATTGGACTAGAAGTCCTCCAAAGTCCATTCCAGTTATATTTTGATTGAAATCTTTAAAATAAAAAAAAAACTATCAAGGGAAACAGAGGAGCCAGTCCAGTGTGGAACCCACCTAATGTTTTTAACAACCTTGGGTTGAATAAACATATTTTCTTCCAGCTGCACTTCTCATCTAGTGTGTTTTATTGGATCCTCAGCTTGGGCACAAACATCCCACAAGGGATTGAACAAGAAGACCTCCAAGATCCCTTCCAACTTTGTTATTCTGTTATCCTGGAAAAGTAGTCAAACATTGACTCTGGTATCTCTTATCAATATAGCGGCTCAGTTCTGAGAAATCTATAATGATGGTTTGTTTCTCATCCAAGAAGCGTCTTCAGCTCCTTCTACAGCAAAGTGCTTAGCTATGAATTTTGGAATGAACACCATTTGAATAGTGCAGGAGTATAAATGGATTTCCAGAAAACATTGCAGACTACAGGAACCATTTGCACTTCAGTTTCAGATGCAGCAACACAGACTCATCCCCAACACCCTGCACTTGTCTTCAACAGTGAAGGGACACAGGGCAGAAAACATTCTGCAGCCAGGAAGGCTCCATACACTTTTGCACTACTCAGGTGACCCTGAGGACACAGGTAAACCTCCAAATGGCCTCAATGACTCTCTTGTTGTTAGTTGCAAAGTCGTGTCCGACCCATCGCGACCCTATGGACAATGTTCCTCTAGGCCTTCCTGTCCTCTACCATCTTCTGGAGTCCATTTAAGCTCACACCTACTGCTTAAGTGACTCCATCCAGCCACCTAATTCTCTGTCGTCCCCTTCTTCTATTGCCCTCTATCTTTCCCAGCATTAGGCTCTTCTCCAGTGAGTCCTTCTTTCTCATTAGGTGGCCAAAGTATTTGAGTTTTAGCTTCAGGATCTGGCCTTCTAAAGAGCAGTCAGGGTTGATCTCCTCTAGGACTGAAAGGTTTGATCGCCTTGCAGTCCAAGGGACTCGCAGGAGTCTTCTCCAGCACCAGAGTTCAAAGGCCTCAATTCTTTGGCGCTCACTTTTTCTTATGGTCCAGCTTTCACTGCCATACATTGCAACTGGGAAGACCATAGCCTTGACTATACACACTTTTGTTGACAGGGTGATGTCTCTGCTTTTTAGTGTGCTGTCTAGATTTGCCATGGCTTTCCTCCCCACGAGCAAGCGTCTTTTAATTTCTTGGCTACAGTCCCCATCTGCGGTAATCTTGGAGCCCAGGAAAATAAAATCTGTCACTACCTCCATTTCTTACCCATCTATTTGCCAGGAACTGAGAGGGCCAGATGTCATGATCTTGGTTTTCTTAACGTTTAGTTTCAACCCAAGTTTTGCACTCTCCTTCTTCACATGCAACAAGAGGCTCTTTAGTTCCTCTTCACTTTCTGCCATTAGAGTGGTATCATCTGCATATCTTAGGTTGTTGATGTTTCTTCCAGCAATCTTAATTCCAACTTTTGATTCATCTAGCCCTGCCTTTCTCATGATGTGCTCTGCATATAAGTTAAATAGGCAAGGCGACAGTACACAGCCTTGCCGGACTCCTTTCCCAATTTTGAACCAATCAGTGGTTCCGTGTCCAGTTCTCACTGTTGCTTCTTGGCCCACATATAGGTTTCTCAAGAGACAAATAAGATGGTCTGGTATGCCCATCTCTTTAAGGACTTGCCACAGTTTGTTATGATCCACACAATCAAAGGCTTTAGCATAGTCAATGAAGCAGAAGTAGAGGTTTTTCTGGAACTCTCTAGCTTTCTCCATGATCCAGCATATGTTAGCAATTTGATCTCTAGTTCCTCTGCCTCTTCAAAATCCTGCCTGTACTTCTGGTAGTTCTCGATCCACATACTGCTGGAGTCTAGCTTGTAGAATTTTAAGCATGACTTTACTAGCATGAGAAATGAGTGCAATGGTGCGATAGTTTGAACATTCTTTGGCACTGCCTTTCTTTGGAATTGGAATGTAAACTGATCTTTTCCAATCCTGTGGCCACTGTTGAGTTTTCCAAATTTGCTGTCAAATTGAGTGTAGCACTTTTACTCCATTGTCTTTTAAGATTTTGAATAGCTCAGCTGGAATACTGTCACCTCCACTAGCTTTGTTGGTGCTTAGCTTTTCTAAGGCCCACTTCACTTCACATTCTAGGATGTTTCACTCGAGGTCAGTGACCACCTCATTGTGATTATCAGGGACGTTAAGCTCATTGTTGTATAGTTCTTCTGTGTAATTTTGCCACCTCTTCTTAATCTCTTCTGCCTCTGTTAGGTCCCTGTCATTTTGGTCCTTTATCATGCCCATTTTTGCATGAAACATTCCTTTCATCTCTCCAATTTTCTTGAAAAGATCTCTGGTCCTCCCTATTCTATTGTATGTCAGACCAGCATACCAAACCACAATACTATAAGAGAGGATGCTCTCTATAGTAGACCGGTAAAAGAGGGTCATTAGCCGTTGTTCTACCCTGTTCTTCCGCAAGACCCTGAGAAAGTGAAGCCTCTGTTGGACCTTTCTAGCCACCTGGGTTGTGTTAACTTTCCAGGTCAGATCTTCACAGAGGTACAATATAAATGCAGCCAAAGTCCACCACAAATGAAAACCAAGTAAATTGGGGGACAAATGTTCATACACATGAAAAATATTTCTGCTGTTGTTGGATTTTCTTAGAAATGTTTGGGGCCAAATTCTCTTCTTTCACTCACTCAAAGTCTGTATCCCATCTGTGACCTCTCCCTTTCCATACATGCATGTTGATTCAGAGTTCGAAAAGTTGCTGTCTCTCCTCCTTGCCATTATCCAAATCATAGTAATTTATTTCTCTCCCTTGATGCTATATCTCTAGAGATTTTTGTGCACACTTTCAGAAGATTTGACAGCAAGAGTCAATGACATGTTTTCACCTCAATACCACAGTGATGTTTTGTTCAGCTCATGCCATTGGAAAGATATGAATACATAACTGGGTCTGGAGAAAGAGAGTGCTGGGAGGTCTTTTAGAACAACGACGAGCTGCATTTAGTCCCCTCTCCTTGAGATGTGAAGCCTTCGCAAGACTTTATTAGCTGGTTAAGGAAACTTCGGTCTCAGAAGAAGGCTTGGCTTTCTTCTGCTTTTCCTTGTATTCTTTGTTCAAAGGTGACAGTGCTGGAGGCTCAGTCAAAAATACAAATTGTGTTGTTGCTTCTTTTGCTTTTGTGGCCATAGGCAATCTGGGGGATGCTCCAAGCTAAATGCCTCCTGACTCTGAACAGGGTGGGCTGGGCCTACAGAATCATTACAGGCCAGGAGACATTTCAGTTGGGGGCATCATCTCTGCAACCAACAGTAGGTTTCAGCTTTTACGTTTCCATACAAGTCCTTCAAGTCAGTTATCTGGGTAAGTCACTCTTCCTGCACTGTATTACAGGCACCCTCCTATCTTATCAGGGATTGTCCTCCTGATCTCCTACTTTTGCTAACGTTCATTCACATCTCAATGGCTTTAACATCCTTTGATCAGAGCTACACTGGGGATGAAAAAATGAAGGTGATGACTCCTTCTACTCTTCCCTTGTCCCAGAAAGAGATCAAGATAGACAGAAAAACATAGGAATGCTGTATGTTTCCCCCGTGTTAAAAAAATAAAAAGAGATAATTTTCAGATTCTTTTTTCTGGTTCTAAATTCACAGATAATCTTCAGAAATCACAGAGCTGAATGTATTTAGTCACTAACTTTCCAAAAGTGTTTGCATTGATGCCAGGTGCCATATGATTATAATGATTTCAATATAAAATATGTCTCCATTCCAGGGTGTTCAAAATTAAAACATGTAGAGAAATTGATAAAATATTGGCTTTGTTAAGAATCTCAGCTGCTAATTGAATCCATGTGTTTCTATGTATCTGAGTATGGACATGTTAATATTTTTAGGATAATCCATTCAGAGAAATGAATTCTTGGGCTTCAGTATATTAGTAATATTGTTTAACAATGTTAAATAAAATGTTCTAATGTATTTATATTTCCAGGACACTGATGACAGAGTACTGGAAAATGCTATCCTTCCTTTTTGCCATCCAGGAGATAAATCAGGATTCCAGTCTCTTACCCAACATCACTTTGGGTTATAATATTTATGAAAATTATTTCAGTATGCAAATGACTTCAGAGGCTTTGCTGGACCTGCTTTCGGAAGGGGAGACCAATATTCCCAACTACAGATGTGGAAGGCAGAGAAACACAGTGGCTGTTCTCGAAGGGGCTGACACTGACATCTCCACCCAGATTTCGAGCATGTTGGGCACCTACAAAATCCCCCAGGTGTCTTTCTTGGGGAGGCAGTTTTCAGTCATGCAACTTTAAATTGGATATCCTCTACTATAAATGAAAAAGAGAGTTTTATTATGGGTATGGGAGGAATTGAATTTTGCTTCTCCTATCTAAAATGTTGCCATCTTTCATTCCTTTCAGATCAGTTACAATTTTGCTTTCCAGATTCTGAGGGATAAAACTCGGTTTCCTTTCTTCTACCCGATGCTCCCTGCTGAAGGAGTCCAGTACCCAGGGATGGTCCAGCTACTCCTCCATTTCAAGTGGACCTTGGTAGGTTTGATGGCTCCAGACACTGAGAATGGACAGAGATTCATGAGGACATTGACCTCCATGCTAATAAGGAGTGGAATTTGTCCTGTTATAGCCCAAGCCTTTTCCACAATTATAGAGAGAGTAGTGATAGATCCTGAACCATACCGAAATTGGAGACAAGTAAATGTCTTTCTTTATGGTGCAGAGTCTCATTCAGCTGGCATGGGACTAATGATTACACATCAACTACTTAAATACTTTAAGGAACCTTTCACAGGGAAAATCCTGATAACAACAATCCTGCGTGATGTATCCTTGTATTTGAAGGACATGGGGTTCACTCAGAGCATCCATAGCATTTTTTCCTTTCTTATGAAAGCAAACCAAACAGCAAGCCGTGGTTTGTCTCTGCCCTTTTACTCTGCCATGCAACGTTTTGTAGAGAGATCTTTTATGTGTTTGTACACCAAGGATGCCTTCACTGTGAAAGTCTGGAAACGGTGCAGAGAGAGAGAAGAACTGGAGGCTCTGCCCAAAGAAAAGATGGATCAGATCTTGTCTCTGGACAACTATTTCATTTACAACACCATCTGGTCTGTGACCCAGGCCTTACATGCAGCCTATTTATTCAGATCAAAGAGAACGAAAAGCAGAGTTGACAAGAACACTGAAACTGCAAAGATAACACTAACCCCATTCGAAACCCCACAGGTGAGATACTTTAACACAGGGGTCTTCAAACTTGGCCCTTTGATGACTTGTGGACTTCAACTCCCAGAATTCCTCAGCCAGAGTTGCTGGCTGAGGAAGTCCACAAGTCATCAAAGGGCCAAGTTTGAAGACCCCTGCTTTAACAGGTATCTCTCCTGAAGTTGGATAGAAGTTTTACAGTTCCGAGAACTGAATAGTTAATTTAACAAATGCATTTATCTCGAACACAAAAGTAGACATTTTATGCCAAGTTTCCATCTCTATCCCCTTTGCTTTGCCTTCACTCTTCTTTTGCTATTTTGATAACACATAGGACTGGAGAGGGTCCTTCTAATCCAACATCCTGCTCAAGGCAGGTGCCTTATACCACCCTAGTCAAATGGTTGTCCAGTGTATCTTTGAAAACCTCTAGTGATGGACCACCTGCAACACAGGGGGCAAGCTCTTCCATTGATTAATTGTACTCACTGTCAGAAAAAAAACTAGATTGTATCTCTCTTAGACAAGTTTCCACCCATTACTTCTTGTTCTGTTCTCATGTGCTTTAGAAAATAAGTCAAGCCCCTCTTCCCTGTGGTAGCCTCTCAAATACTGAAGACAGCTGTCAGTGCTGCCACAAAGAAGAAGGGGTCAGCTTACTTACCAAAGCAGGACAAGAAACAATGGTTGGAAACTAATCAAACAGAGAAGCAATCGAATTAACTGTTGCCTTCAGAAGTTGTGGGCGCTTCATCAATGGAGGCTTTTAAGAAGCGACTAGACAGTCACTTGTCTGAAATGGTACAGGATCTCCTGCTTGAGCAGGGTGCTGGACAAAAAGACCTCCAAGATTCCTTCCAAATTCTATTCTATTCTATTCTATTCTATTCTATTCTATTCTATTCTATTCTATTCTGTTCTGTTCTGTTCTGTTCTATTCTATTCTATTCCATTCCATTCCATTCCATTCCATTCCATTCTATTCTATTCTATTCTATTCTATTCTATTCTATTCTATTCTATTCTATTCTATTCTATTCTATGTAGGAGATATACCTAGCTTCCTCAATTGTTTGTTATACAATTTAGCCTCCAGACTTTTTAGCATTTTCTTTGCAGGCTTTTCAGGAACTGAACATATTTTTTGTATCGTGGTGAGAAGAACTGGATCCAATATTCTAGGTATGAGCTCATAGTGTAAAGCTGTACTATCACGTCTCATTATCTTGACATAATCCTTATGTTGATGCAGCTTAGGACTGCACTGACTTTTTCAGAGCTGCAGCACACTGCTGGCTCATATTTACGTGGCGGTCTACTAGGACATCTAGATCCCTCTCAATGTTACTACTGTTGAGCCAGGTACCACCTATGCATTTAGTTTTCCTGTCTAAGTGCAGGACCTTACTAGACAATCACTTAAATATGAGCCAGCAGTGTGCTGCAGCTGCCAAAAAAGCCAACACAGTGCTAGGCTGCATTAACAGAGGGATAGAATCAAGATCAAGTGAAGTACTAATACCACTTTACAATGCTTTGGTAAGGCCACATCTGGAATACTGCATCCAGTTTTGGTCACCACGATGTAAAAAAGATGTCGAGACTCTAGAAAGGGTACAGAGAAGAGCAACAAAGATGATTAGGGGGCTGGAGGCCAAAACATATAGGGAACGGTTGCTGGAATTGGGTATGTGTAGTTTAACGAAGAGAAGAGTGAGGGGTGACATGATACCAGTGTTCCAATATCTCAGGGGCTGCCACAAAGAAGAGGGAGTCAAGCTATTCTCCAAAGCACCTGAAAGCAGGACAAGAAGCAATGGATGGAAACTAGTCAAGGAGAGAAGCAACCTAGAACTAAGGAGAAACTTCCTGACAGTTAGAACAATTAACCAGTGGAACAACCTGCCTCCAGAGGTGGTGAATGCTCCAACACTGGAAGCTTTTAAGAAGAGACTGGACAGCCATTTGTCTGAAATGGTATAAGGTTTCCTGCCTGAGCAGGGGGTTGGACTAGATGACCTCCAAGGTCCCTTCCAACTTTTTTATTATTATTATTATTATTATTATTATTATTATTATTATTATTATT
>JAKJMR010016625.1:4212-41938 GCA_024449315.1 Daboia siamensis | reverse complement strand
ATTATTATTATTATTATTATTATTATTATTATTATTATTATTATTATTATTATTATCATCATCATCATCATCATCATCATCATCATCATCAGGACCGGTTTGGACTCCGACTGGGCAGAATCTGACGGTGAGGACATGGGCGGTCTTGGTGATGTCATCTGGGAGGAGTTCGATCCTGCGACTCTGGAAGATGTGGACAGGATTATGGGGATGCTGAGCTTCACCACGTGTTTATTGGACCCGTGCCCCTCCTGGCTGGTTTATGCGGCTCGGGAGGGGACACGAGGCTGGCTCCAGGCAGTGATAACTGCTTCTTTGAGTGAGGGTAGCTTTCCCACCACCTTGAAGGAGGCGGTGGTGAGACCCCTCCTCAAGAAGCCTGCTCTGGACCCAGCTGTTTTAAACAACTATCGTCTGGTCTCCAACCTTCGCTTTCTTGAGAAGGTTGTTGAGAGCGTGGTGGTGCATCAGCTCCCTTTGTTCCTGGAGGAAGGTGATTATCTGGACCTGTACCAATCGGGCTTCAGGCCCGGGTACAGCACGGAGATGGCATTGGTCGTGCTGGTGAATGATCTCTGGCAGGCTCAGGACAGGGGTTGCTCCTCTGTCCTAGTCCTATTAGACCTCTCAGCGGCTTTCGATACCATCGACCATGGTATCCTGCTGCGGCGTCTCAGGGGATTGGGAGTGGGAGGCACTGTCTTGCAGTGGTTCTCCTCCTACCTCCTGGGACGTTCGCAGTTGGAGTTGGCAGGAGGGCAGAGGTCGGCCTCGAGGCCTCTCGTTTGTGGAGTTCCTCAGGGGTTGGTCCTCTCACCTCTCCTGTTCAACATCTATATGAAACCACTGGGTGAGAGCATTCATGGTTTTGGGGTTGGGTATCATCAATATGCTGATGATACCCAGCTTTTCATCTCTACCCCAAACCACCCCAGTGATGCCCTCGATGTGATGTCCCATTGCCTGGAGGCAGTTCAGGTCTGGATGGGGAGGAACAGGCTTCAGCTCAATCCCGACAAGACTGAGTGGTTGTACATGCCGGTATCTCAGGAAATTCAGATTATTCCACCTCTAATTATGGGGAGTGAGTTATTACCCCCTGTAGACAGGGCTTGCAACTTGGGTGTCCTCCTAGATTCACAGCTCTCCTTGGAAGATCATATAGGAGCTGTGACTAGGGGGGCCTTTGCCCAGGTTCGCCTGGTGCGCCAGTTGCGGCCCTATCTGGACCTGGATGCTTACGTACAGTCACTTATGCGCTCGTGACCTCTCGTTTAGACTACTGCAATGCTTTCTACATGGGGTTGCCCTTGAGGACTACTCAGAGGCTTCAGCTGGTGCAGAATGCAGCCGTGCGAGTGGTGGTGGGGGTTTCCCGATATTCCTACTCCGAGAGCTGCATTGGCTTCCAGTTGCCCTCCGGGTGAGATTCAAGGTGCTGGTAATGACCTATAAAGCCCTAAATGGCATGGGTTCAGATTACTTATGGGAGCACCTGCTGCCGGCATCAACTTCCCTTCGTCCAGTGTGCTCCTACAGAGAGGGCCTCCTCAGGGTGCTGTCAGTCAAAGAGTGTCGACTGGCAACCCCCAGGGGGAGCGCGTTCTCTGTGGGTGCGCCAGACCTTTGGAACTGTTTACCGGTTGAGCTCCGGATGGCTCCTGACCTTCGCTCCTTCCGCCATGACCTAAAAACTTACTTGTTTGAACAAGCTGGCCTGGTCTGATGGGTTTGGGGTATTTTAATATTACTTTTATTAATTTTTACTGTAATTGGGCTACATTATTTAATTCTTTCTTAACTTTTGTACACTGTATTTTTATTGTATTTATTGCCCTGTACACCGCCCTGAGTCCTTCAGGAGAAGGGCGGTATAGAAATTAAATTATTATTATTATTATTATCATCATCATCATCATTTCTCATTGTTGTTGTTGTTGTTAGCTGCGAAGTTGTGGCTGACCCATCGCGACCCCATGGGCAGCTGCCTGTTGAATCATTCAGAGACGTGATGTCTCTCCTTGTTGCTATTATCCAAATCATAGTGGTTTATTTGTTGTCTTGGTGCTAAGCCTCTAAAGACTTTTTTCCCCCAGACATTCAGATTTCACACAAACAAAGCCATAATTTCACATCAGCTTTGTTACTTAATGTCTTTGCACTGGAAAATCTTGGGGACATAAATGCAGAAAAACCTGGGAGGATTTTAGGATAGGCAGGAGCTGCATTTGTTCCCCCATATAAGACATTAAATCTTGCTGGACTAGGAAACCTCTGAAGCTTCTTTCTATCTCTTCATACACGGCTTCTTCAAAAGAGATACAGGGATGGACACTCAATCAGGAACACAAGTCATGTTGCTGCTTCTGTTACTTCTCTGGCCCCTGGCAGCCTGGGGAAATCTCAGAGCCAAATGCCTCTTGACTCTGAAGAGGGACAAGGTGGATCCAAACAACCATTACAGACCAGGAGAGTTCATCATTGGTGGCATAATCTTTGCAACACAGGCTACATTTTGGCCACTAAGCTTCAACGCAATACCTGTGACTCAATCAAAACAGTAAGTCAATCTTCCTACATGGCTTTAGACCCAGCCTATTCCACTCTGATTTCTCAAGTTCCATCCACTTCTTTTACAATGAATGGTCCCCTTGATCTGCTGGTTTTTCTCTCTTTCTTTCTCATTTCATGCTTGGGGATCCATTTTCCATCCTGTAGTTGATGAGCCTCCTTTGAAATTCTCCAATACAATAATCTATAAAGATCTTCTTTTTTTTCTTGACTTGGAAGAAGCTGCTTTCCTTGATATCCTCTGAGCATCGGTGGACTGTGGATGGAGAAGAGAGAGTGGTTATTCTCTTCTACCTCTCTCTTGCTAGATCAAGGCGACAACATGGGTACAAAAATGAAAGAAATGTGAACAAAACAGAGTAGAATAATAGAGTTGGAAGGGACCTTGGAGGTTTCTCGTCCAACCCTTCGCTCAAGCAGGAAACCCTTTACCATTTCAGATGAATGGTTGTCCAGTCTCTTCTAAAAACTTCCAGTGTTGGAACATTCACAACTTCTGGAGGCAGGTTGTTCCATTGATTAATTGTTCTAACTCTTAGGAAAATTCTTCTTAGTTCTAGGTTCTCCTCTCCTTGGTTAATTTCCATCCATTGCTTGTTATCCTGCCTTCAGGTACTTTGGAGAATAGCTTGACTCCATCTTCTTTTGTGGCAGCCCCTGAGATATTGGAACACTGCTATCATGTCAGCCCTAGCCATGTTGTTGTTGTTGTTAGCTGCGAAGTCGTGTCCGACCCATCGCGACCCTATGGACAACATTCCTCCAGGCCTTCCTGTCCTCCACCATCCTCTGGAGTCCATCCAAGCTCACGCCTACTGCTTCAGTGACTCCATCCAGCCACCTCATTCTCTGTCGTCCCCTTCTTCTATTGCCCTCGATCTTTCCCAGCATTAGGCTCTTCTCCAGTGAGTCCTTCTTTCTCATTAGGTGGCCAAAGGATTTGAGTTTTAGCTTCAGGATCTGGCCTTCTAAACAGCAGTCAGGATTGATCTCCTCTAGGACTGACCGGTTTGATCGCCTTGCAGTCCAAGGGACTCGCAGGAGTCTTCTCCAGCACCAGAGTTCAAAGGCCTCAATTCTTTGGCGCTCAGCCTTTTTTATGGTCCAACTTTCACTGCCATACATTGCAACTGGGAAGACCATAGCCTTGACTATATGCACTTTTGTTGACAGGGTGATGTCTTTGCTTTTTAGTGTGCTGTCTAGATTTGCCATGGCTTTCCTCCCGAGGAGCAAGCGTCTTTTAATTTCTTGGCTACAGTCCCCATCTGCAGTGATCTTGGAGCCCAGGAAAATAAAATCTGTCACTACCTCCATTTCTTCCCCATCTATTTGCCAGGAATTGAGGGGGCCAGATGCCATGATCTTGGTTTTCTAGCCATACTTTTCATTAAACTAGACATACCCATTTCCTGCAATTGTTCTTTGTATGTTTCAGCCTCCAGCCCTCTCATCGTCTTTGTTCTTCTTCTTTATACTCTTTCTAGAGTCTCAACATCTATTTTATATCACTTATAGTAAAAGCTGCTCATTGTACGGGTGTGTTTATGTGTTCTTTAATGATTCAATATATGAGAGGATAAGTAGCCAAAGGGGCAGAGAACAAAATTGAAAATCAACCTAAAATCTTAATCAATCTAAAATCAACTACCAGAATACTGAGAATATCAAGAGTGGAGCCAAAGCATGTGGCAGAATAAACTTAAAGCTAATGTGGAATTCAAAAATCATTACATGAGAAATGCTACATTGGAATAAGTAGAACTGGAGATACCTTTATGGATCTCAACACAAGATGCATTCTATAAAGTAGAAACAACTGAAAAACGGTTAACCAATTAACTGGGGTTTTTAATTTTAGGGATGATTTAATCTTTTTTTAAATTTGTTTTAACTTTTGTACTGGTTGTTTTAAATACCCTGTAAACTGCCCTGAGTACTTCGGGAAAGGGTGGTATATAAATCTAATAAAATAAAATAAATAAATAAATAAATAAATAAAATTAAGACTTATTAATAAAGGAGGGGAAGAAATAGAGGTAGTGACAGATTTTAAAGATCACCGCAGATGGGGACTGCAGCCAAATAATTAAAAGATGCTTGCTTTAAAAGATGCTTGCTTCTGGGGAGGAAAGCTATGGCAGCACACTGAAAAGCAGAGACATCCCCCTGCCAACAAAAGTGCACATAGTCAAGGCTATGGTCTTCCCAGCTGCAATGTATGGCTGTGAAAGTTGGACCATAAAAAAGGCTGAGCGCCAAAGTATTGAAGCCTTTGAACTCTGGTGCTGGAGAAGACTCCTGCGAGTCCCTTGGACTGCAAGGCGATCAAACCGGTCAGTCCTAGAGGAGATCAACCCTGACTGCTCTTTAGAAGGCTACATCCTGAAGTTGAAACTCAAATACTTTGGCCACCTAATGAGAAGGAAGGACTCACTGGAGAAGAGCCTAATGCTGGGAAAGATTGAAGGCAAGAGAAGGGGATGACAGAATGAGGTGGCTGGATGGAATCACTGAAGCAGTAGGCGTGACCTTAAATGGACTCCAGAAGATGGTATAGGAAGGCCTGGAGGAACGTTTTCCATGGGGTCGCGATGGGTCTGACACAATTTCACAACTAACAACAACAATAAAGGAGAATGAAAAAATTAAGAGGAAGTTGAGAACAATGGATTGCAGAAGAACATAGTTTTCAGAGGTTCGCATCTGCACAGATAAAAGAAAGTTTTAATATAGATCAAAAGACAATTAGGGTTGAAAAAGAGAAAACAGAATTCAAAATTCAATTTTGTATAAACTGTTTCAACTTCTACCCTCAAAACGATGCTATAGGGCATTGCACACTAGAACAACTAGACACAAGGACAGCTTTTCCCCCATGCCATCACTCTGCTGAACAACTAATTCCCACAACACTGTCAAACTATATAGTGTATTACTATTATTTTTTTCATCTTTCCTATTATCTAACTCCTTATGACTATAACTTTGTTGCTTGTATCTTACAATTTATATTGTTTTATTTAGTATTCTAGTATGGTTTATGTTCATTGCTTATTTAGTATATTAAGTGTTGTATCTTATAATTCATGATAAATGTATTTTTACAATGACTATGATCATGATTTATCACTTTTTGCTTTTATGTACACTAGAGCTTAGGCACCGGAGACAAATTCCTTGTGTGTCCGATCATTTTTGGCCAATAAAGAATTCTATTCTATTCTGTTCTATTCTATTCTATTCTGTTCTGTTCTGTTCTGTTCTGTTCTGTTCTGTTGTTCCATTCCGTTCCGTTCCGTTCCACTCCACTCCACTCCACTCCATTCCATTATTATAGTAAAATGTATAAATTGTTTTAAAGATTTGAAACACAAAAACAAGTTAAAGGATGATAACTAGGTTTTTTCTTTTCTGTTTCTCATTTCTTGTATTTCTTTCTCTTCTTCTGATTAGTGTTTTGTTGTATGTAAAAATTATTAATACATATCAATTTAAAAAAAGAATAAGCCAAATTCACTTAGATACATTCAGTTTCTTAAAATAAAATATAAATTGAAAGAATGCAAGAGTTCTATTCAAATATGTCAGTTTTTTGTTTGGAGATTTGAAACAATCCATCTGAATATAAAATGAAATGCCTCCAATCTTCCAAATATGCTGGGTTGAAAATATATATTAAAAATAAATTGTAAATAAAATGTTATTTCCATGGATTATGTTCTAATACACTCACACTTTCAGGATAACAGATACAGAGTATTCGAAAATGCTATCTTTCATCTTTGCCATTCAAGAGATCAACCAGATTCCCAATACTTCCCTCAATATCACCCTGGGTTATAATATCTATGAAAATTATTTCAGTGCACAAATGACTTCAGAGGCTTTGCTGGACCTGCTCTCAGATGGGGAGGCCAATGTACCCAACTACAGCTGTGGAAGGCAGAGAAACACAGTGGCCATTCTGGAAGGGGCCGAGAGTGGCATCTCCAACCAGATTTCAACCATGTTGGGCACCTACAAAATCCCACAGGTGTGTGTTTGCTGAGAGGACAATTTTTAGTCAACTTACAGTCAGGCATCCTCTGCTGAAAATGAAGAGCAAAGTTTTATCATCAGAATCATATGAATTAAGATTTAATTAATTAGATTACATTAGATAACCTTTATTGTCATTTTTTTCCCTGTGGGCACAATGGCACACATTAAAAATGAAATTCAGTTGCTTGCTCTCAAGTGTACACATATATAACACACATTTAAAACATACTATATACTATATATATAATATAACATACTATATAAATACTATATATTATATATATATATATATATATATAATTCTTTGTTAGCAAAACCAATTTACACAAATATGACCTGTCACCAGTGTGACTACTGCCTGTCGATGGCCTTCAGTTAGGCTGAAACAGGAAATAAAGATTTGTCCCATGTTTGGGTCCTATATATACACCTACACCCTTACATATAAGTAACATATAAATATTAATCACTGTCCATCTTTAATACATAATGGAAGGAGGAAGCTTTAGAGTTCACAAGGTTAATACAGTATGGAACAAAGCTGTGACTGAATCTGGATGTTCTGCTTCGGATACCATGGAGTCTCCTCCCAGAAGGTAACAAGGAAAACAGGCCACGAAGAGAATGTGTAATGTCCCAGACAATCTTGCAGACCTTGCTCAAGCAACACTTTTGTGCTATGTCCTGCATGGAAGGGAGGGAACTGCCAATGATCTTTTCAGCCATCCTCACCACTCTTTGCACTGCCTTCCTTTCTGAAGCAGTGATGCTTCTAAACCACACTGTGATGCTATATGACAGGATGTTCTCGATTGTCCCTCTGTACAAAGTGGTAAGGACAGGGGAAGAAAGATGTGCTTTTCTCATGTGACATAGAAAATGCAGGTGCTGATTAATTAAGTAATTAAGAAGATTCTATCTAGTGAGAGAGAAGAATCCAAGCAGACATATCACCTTCCTAGCACAGTCCCAGACAATGCATCTGTGTTGGCTATACTTAAGAGCAAAATGCTTCAATGAAGTGAGAAGAAAAATAATCAATGAGTAGAATGACCAGAGATGTCAGTACAAAAGCTTCTTCATTGCAGGGAGTAGAATAATTCCTTCATTAGGACCAGGTGTTTGGATTTACGGCTCTTGAATAAAATAGCATCTTCCTTTTTTCCCCCCTTTTCAGATCAGTTACAGTTATTTTTCCCAGATTTTGATTGACAAAACTCAGTTTCCTTTCTTCTACTCAGTGCTCCCTGCTGAAAGAATCCTCTACCCAGGAATGATCAAGCTGCTTCTCCATTTCAGATGGACTTTGGTTGGACTGATTGCTCCAGACACTGAGAATGGACAAAGTTTCATGAGGATATTGACTTCCATGCTGATAAGGAATGACATTTGTCCAGTTTTATCACAAACCTTTCCCAAAACTCTTCAAGGACTCATTGTAGATTTTGAGTTATTCCACAATTGGAGAAAAGTGAACATCTTTATTTTTAATGCAGACTATACTACAATCAAAACAGGGTTTGATATTTTAATTATAATATATAAATCCTTTATTAAATCTCTTAGAGGAAAGATCCTGCTCACCACAATCCGCTGGGATTTCACAATTTATTTGATGGAAGAGGATTTTCCCCTTCAATACATCCATAGCACTTTCTCCTTTCTGATGAGGAACATTAAACTGATGGACCATCGTATGTTTTGGAAGTTATATTTTTCTGCGAGACGCTTTGCAAGGAACTCCTTCCTGTGTTCCTACACCAAAGATGCCTTTTCAGTGAAAGATTTTCGACGGTGCAGAAGGAGAGAAGAACTGGAGGCTATGAAGAAAGAGGAGATTGATCAGATCCTCACTCTGGATAACTATTTCATTTACAACACAATTTGGGCTGTGGCACGGGCCTTGAATGCAGCTTATTTATCCAGATCCAGATCCAAGAGGACAACATTCAAAGGTGGCAGAAACTTTGAAACCACAATGCTGAAGGCGTGGCAGGTATTTATTTTCTATTTCTTGCTCTCCCTGTTGCATTTGTTTCCTTTGGCTCATTTCTTTTGCAATATATTCTTTCTTAACACCTTTTTGGTTGTTTTGCCTCCACTTTTTTTTTCTTTGACTCTTCTCTTTACAGGCAAGAATACTACAGGGGTCAACACAATCTAACAAAACTGTTGTGTATCTTAGGCGGTCTAATGCCTCATTTTATGGACTACCCCTAGGGCAGCATTTGCCCAAAATTTGTCTCCTTCCTTGACTAAGAACTCCTTTGATTCTTCTTCCCCTGCTCTAAAGACTCAATAGAAATAGAATAAGTTTATTGGCCAAGTGTGATTGGACACACAAGGAATTTGTCTCTGGTGCATACGTTCTCACTGTACATACAAGCAAAAAGTGAAAAATCATGAAAACAATCATAACACAATCACCATAACTCAAAACATACAACACTCAGTGATAGTCATAATATAGATAGATCATAAGATACGAACAACAAAGTGATAGTCATAAAATGCTAAAAGAATAGGTAGCAGGAAAAATGAGAAAGATAATAGTAATATAGCCCTACTACGTGGTTTGATATCCTAATCCATGAGACAGTCTCAAAGTCATCAAAGACTCTCCTCAAGCAGCTGCAAATGGAGAAATATCGAGGAGGTAAATAGACTGAGGCCAGTTCTGAAGGTAAAATCTTTGATTTGGAAAAGGTTTAGAAGAATTAAGAGTGAAAAAATGTGCTATAAAATTGCAAGCAGGTGACCTTAACTAGTAAAAGAAATCATCTTTCACGCTGAAGATCTGAGGTGTATTCTCCATGTCAAGTGACCCATCTATCACCTTAATGAATTTAATAATCATAGCAGTCTAGTAGAGCAAAGGCACCCATAGAAATCCTCAAAGCAAGCAAAGTTATTTCTCATAATGTTCTGTCCTATTGATTTGTAAACCTCTTGTTTACAATATTGGTTCTTTGTAGGAAATTCTATTTCATTTTGGCTTTAGTGGCAGATTTTTTTCAATGTTCTTGTGCCTATTTTGTTTAGAGTTTTAAATTTGGACCTCAGTAGCTCACCTGCATGTATCCTTTGCTAGAGTTCCCATTGGTTTTCAAAAATCAGCAGTAAGAGTTATGAATGGGAAGAGACAAAGGATATCTGTTCACAATACTGGTCTTGAAAGGAACTGAAAGTTTTTTGGGACATTTTACATGATTTTTATTCTACATTCCTCAGTATATTTCCTTCATTCCAGTTCAAATGTAAGGATCCTTGTTGCAGACATTTCTATGTCCTTTGTAACACTGTCCATTTTCTCTTCTATTTCAGCTTCATTCTTTCCTTCAAATTTCTCAATTTTATAATAATTGCATCAATGGGGTGTATTTGAATGAGAAAGGAGAGCTGGTAGCAGACCTTGCCATTATAAACTGGATGATTTTAGCCAATAAATCTGTCAGCAGAGTGATAATTGGGGATCTAGAAAGACCAGGATTCTTGGATGTGAAGTTTACAATCAAGGAAACAGCTCTTGCAAAGATGGAACTGTTGAAGAAGGTGGGGGAAAAGCTTCTCTTTCTGAAAGTCTTCCCAGGAGGATTCCACTGTTGGACTTGGGGATTTCATCTCTGTTTATATATATATGTGTGTGTATGTGTATGTGTATATGTATGTGTATGTGTGTGTATATATGTGTGTGTGTGTGTGTATGTATATATATATATATGTGTGTGTGTGTGTGTTTGTGTGTGTGTATATATATATATGTGTGTGTGTGTGTGTGTGTGTGTGTGTGTGAAGTATTTGTTAAGTATTTTAGAATACCTTGCAGGGCCCAAATACGGGCCAAATCTTATTGCCTGTATCAGCCTAACCTAAGGCCATCCACAAGCTGTAGTCACAACTGTGACAACTCATTATTTGTGTAAATCTTTTGGAATTCTTTGTTAGCATTCCAAAAACAACAGAGGCTTGATGAGTTTGAGGGTTCAAATTTAGGGTTCAAATTTAGCAAAGCTAAGCCTTGAACTGGAGATCCCCAAATGGTTTTCCTTTGCTATTTCCCCAAAATAAGCTAATTTTCAATGTACTTTTCCTCCTGCTACTCAGCCCCTGCCTCCTTCCAGGTGTGTGGAAAGCTGTCCTCCAGGATTCATGAAGGTGGCTCAGGAAGAGAAGCCCATCTGTTGCTACAAATGTCATCCTTGTGCAGAAGGAACCATCTCCACCAAGGAAGGTGGGTGATGGCAGGAGAAAGGGGCAGGCTTTCAGGAGGACCATATACCCTGGCCCATGAAAGTGCATTTTGAAAGACTTGGCTTTGCAATAGTGGAGAATATCTGTAGCTCAGGTCTAGGATAAGGGTGAAGGTACATTCTCCGATCTTGTGGGTTGGTTTCTGAATGTTTCATTACCAGGCTAGGTAACATCTGCAGCAGAGTTTAGAGAATGTCAGTGTCAATGTTCATCTGTTTATAAGAGCTTCAGGTGTGGATGTGTTGAGTGAGGGTCTTGTGACCTTCATCCTCATCCTACAACTGAGCTACAGATATTTGCCACTATTGCAATCCTCACTCTATATCCAACTCATCCTGAAGAGCAGCTCTTCCTAATTTGTTTGCTCCACAGAAAAAGTACAGTACTGACAGAAGTACAGTACTTTATTCCATTGTACTTCATACTGATGTTATCCATGCAAAATCATTCCCAACAAAAACAGTTTTACACACACAATGGATTTCATTGAAGGACAGTAGATTGTACTGTTGCTCTTTTTCAGATGCAGAACAATGTACCAAATGTCCAGAAGATAAACATCCAAACAGTTATCGGTATCACTGTATTCCAAAAATTATAAACTACCTTTCTTCTAAGGAAAATCTGGGGATCATCCTGACTTCCATTGCCTTGTTCCTTTCTTTAACCACAGGCTTTGTTTTGGGAATCTTCATTAAATTCCTGGAAACACCAATTGTCAAGGCCAACAACCGGGACCTCTCCTATATTCTCCTGGTCTCCCTCATGCTTTCCATTTTGACTACCTTCTTCTTCATAGGCCATCCAAGGAGAGTGACATGCCTTCTCCGACAAACAGTTTTCAGTATCATCTTCTCAATTGCCATTTCTTCAGTCTTGGCCAAAACTATCACAGTGGTATTTGCCTTCTTGGCCACAAAACCAGGGAATAAAATGCAGAGATGGCTGGGGAAGAGCTTTGCCAACTGCATCATCCTTTCCTGCTCTGGTCTCCAAGTTGTCATCTGCACCATCTGGTTGAGCATCTTTCCTCCCTTCCCTGACATGGACATGCACTCCCAACCTAGAGAGATCATCATACAATGCAATGAAGGTAGTGTCACTATGTTCTACTCTGCCCTTGGGTACATGGGCTTTCTGGCCACTATCTGCTTCACGGTGGCTTTCTTGGCCAGAAATCTACCTGGAGCTTTTAATGAAGCCAAGCTAATCACCTTCAGCATGCTGGTCTTCTGCAGTGTTTGGGTATCCTTTGTGCCAGCTTATTTGAGCACCAAGGGGAAATACATGGTGGCTGTGCAGGTCTTCTCCATCTTAGCTTCGAGTGCTGGTCTGCTGGTCTGCATCTTCATCCCCAAGTGCTACATCATTGTGCTCAAACCAGAACTCAATACAAAAGAACAAATGATGTTGAAATAAAATATAGAATGACTTTATAGATATCTCTTTTTCCAGAATAATATTTAGCAATGGCAAAGTACAGTAATAAATATAATATCAGCCCCACTAGTAGTCTCAATAGAAATCAGTGATGGATAAATGTAATGGATCATCATTTCTAATAAACATTTTCCTTTTTTTTTAAACCAAAACCATATGAATATTATAGAAGGAAAGTGAAATAAAAAGCGGTAAAAAATCAAAATTATGTTTGTATATTTATAAATCATGTAGAAATATTATTTATAAATATACACTATATGAAATGATAACTATTTAAATAAAGATGACTACATTTCATTGTAATCATCGCTACATAATCTAAGTTTGTAAGCTATTCATAACATCCAGATAATATCTGGTGATTAATTCATTAAAGATTTGGTTTCTTAAATTTATCCTTTTAATTTTGAAAGACTAGCCTCTTGGTAATAAGAAAATTATATTTAACAGGTATATAATTCCAAAGAATATGTCTAACAACATTATCTCGTCTCCAATTCTTTACAAATGGAATTGCTATGAAATATTAGCTTTATGTTAAAATGTTTTTTACATCCATGGGTCTTGTGGATTAAGACTTAGTTAATCTTCTTCCAAACACAGTCAAACTTGCAAACTTGAGTTGGTCACTGGGATCAGAGGTTTATTCTTCCAAACTTTTAGACTTATGCTGGAACTCATCCTCAGTGAATTTCTGATTGTCCACACTCAAACTTGTTCTGCACTGTAAACCTGAACATGCTCATTATTCACAGTGATATATTTCAAAAACTGAAAGATAGGTGGATATGATGAACACCAAGAGATGTCCTCTTCCAGATGACATAAGTCCATAGCTGATGGATCCCCTTTTAACAGAATAAGAGAGTTGGAAGGGACCTTGGAGGTCATCTAGTCCAACTCTTAAAAGCCAGTCTCTTCTTAAAAACTTCCAGTGTTAGAGCATTCACCACTTCTGGAGGCAGGTTGTTCCACTGATTAATTGTTCTAAATGTCATGAAATTTCTCCTTAGTTGCTTCTCTCTTTGGTTAGTTCCCATCTGTTGCATCTTGTCCTGCCTTCAGGTGCTTTAGAGAATAGCTTGACTCCCTCTTCTTTGTGGCAGCCCCTGAGATATTGGAACACTGCTATCATGTCACCCCTTGCCCTTCTCTTCATTAAACTACACATACCCAATTCCAGCAACTGTTCCTTATATGTTTTAGCCTCCAGTCCCCCTAATCATCTTTGTAGCTCTTCTCTGTACTTTTTCTAGAGTCTCAACATCTAGAAAGAGTACATTTAATTCCTGGTAGATGGCCTACATTTCATGAGTGATAAATAGGGTGAAACAAGTCACATGGTGCCTCTTAGTAGTCACTGCAACAGGGACAGATATCACAATAGCTTTTCAAAAGCAGAATGGTGGATTTTCCTGGCTTTAACTCCATCCTCTCTCAACACAGTTTACCAATTTGAGGGAAATATTCCATTGCTCCTCTGATTAATAAGGTTTGCCTTAGGCTAGCTTTGACAGCTGAACCAATAAACTTAGCCATCTCTCAAAACCTTCTCTTGTTTTGCATAAGTGCATTCAGAGCACTAAAGCCTTGCTTAAATGGAGCTGAAGATGGGCCTAGCACTATCCTAAAAGCTTGCTTATAATCATATTCAAAAAGAGCCCACCTATGCAAATTTAATGCTAACCCTATGTCCAAAAGTAGCCTGGCAGGTGAGGGAGAGTTCGAAGTGAAGGAGGAGAAGAGCGAGCTGGCTGGTATAATAATAATAACAGTAACAACAACAACCTATTGAATACATTAAGCAAAAATATGTTTCTGTATGTGAGACTGTATGTCTTCCAGATTGACCTCACAGACCCTGAATTTTGAATCACTGGCTAAAGGTTTCCAAATTGACACATTACTTCTTGATAATAAATGCCATATTTAAAAAGAAAGAAAGAAAGAAATTTTAGTTCAGCTTCCCAAGCAAAGCAAAGCAGGAAAAGACACACAGCTGAATTGTGTTTGCACAACTTGAAGCCAAAGTGCTGACATAACTCATGCAGAGTAAAAGGTCTCCTCAGGATTTTGCTGGACTTTATGGGAAGCAGAAGGGAAGATTAGTCAGATTAGCAGATAATGTGATGATCCCCAAATTATCTGTCTCTGAAAAGAGACTAATTTCTTATCTCTTAATGGGTTCTACAGAGCTTAATGGACCAACTCATCTGCAGATTCCCCCAGAAAAAAAGCCTAATTAAATTCATGTTAAGATGAAATTCTCCAGTCTCCCTCACTGGCTCATATACAAAGTTTGGAGTCACATATGCAAATTCTCCCTTTGAGCACCTATCTGTTGATTTGTTCAGGGTTCAGAGAGGTGACTGTTCTCTTAATTGCCATTATCTGAATCATAGTAATTAATTTGTTGACTTTATCTTAAAGCCCTAAAGATGTAACTTCAAACTCATTAAAAAAATGTAACCCCCAAAATGTCAAAAATGTTTTGATGTTGATATCAGACTAAAAAGCAATGTTGGGTGGCGTCCATGTCAGAAATGCTTCAAATATAAATGGCTCAAGAGAGAGATATAGAATCTGGGTGTGGTTTTAGGAAAGCAGAGGTGGTGTATATTTCCATTATCTGATTCCTGACTTGATTTGAAGCTTCTGTCTTTCAAGAGATTTTGGTTTCTTCCACCTCTTGTTCTCATTCTTTGATAAAAAGCAGGTGCCACAGAGCAGGCTCAGTCAGGAACAAAAGTCATGTTGCTACTGCTACTACTTGTGTTGCTTCTGTGGCCACAGGAAGTTTATGGGATGCTCAGAGCCAAATGTCTCTTGACTCTAGAGCAGGGTGAAGTGGACCCACAGAATCTTTACAAGCCAGGAGATTATTCTATTAGTGGCCTAATTTCTGGAATGGATGCTAGGTTTAAATTATTAACCTTCAACAGAAGTCCTTTAACAAAATTCATTGAGTAAGTCAATCTTCTTCCACTGCATTACAGCCACTCCATTTCCAATGAATATCTACAATGCCAGCTCTCTAAAACACAAGCAGCTCTGCCCTTGGTCTGCTCCTTTTACAAACTTAGTTTCTGAATGTATCTTGGGAACCCTATTGCACACTTCAGGTGATGAAACTCATTTTAAGCTGTCAAATCTTAGGAGCCACTCAAGATATTTGCTATAATCCATAGGAATTTGATAGTGCTGTTCCAATACTTGAGGGGCTGCCACAAAGAAAACGTGGTCAACATATTTTCCAAAGCACTTGAAGGCAGAATGAATAGTAATGGATGGAAACTAATCAAGGAGAGAACCAACCTAGAATTCAGAAGAAATTTTCTAACAGTGAGAACAATAAACCAATGGAATAGCTTGCCTTGAGAAGTTGTGGGTGCCCCATTATTGGAGACTTTCAAAAGAGACTGGACAGCCATTTGCCTAAAATGGCATAGATCTTCCTGCTTGAGCATGGGGTTAAACTAGATGCCCTCCATTCCAACTCTGTTATTCTGTTATTCTATTATTCTGTTAAAATGGCTGCCACCCAGATGATGTTCAGAAGAAGTTAAAGACCTTGTTATTCTCTTTAACTGTGAGGCTGTGTGAAGGTTCAGCCCCGGTTGGATGGATCTTTGTTGTCTTTTTGTTCTTTCTTGAGCTATTTTTGATTTGTTACCGGCTTCTAATTGTTTAACTTGTAAAAAAAATCTGTGATAAATGCAATAGAATTTAAATGAATCTTAGAGCTATGGCAGCTATGTGTGTATATTTCTCACCTTTATTAAAAGACATCAAATATGGGAATAAAATACTTGAAAACTGACTCATGAAATCAAAATGTAACCAACTTTTACTATGCCTTTAAAATACTGTAAGATCCAAATGTTTTTGTTGTTTTATTCTTTTTCTATGGTTACAGTTTGAATGTTGCAAACTGTTTGGAAGAATAATTGTGATTGATCAGTATGATAGAAAAGTTAAGTGCTATTTTCATTTTCATATCTGCAGAAAGGGATATAAATATTGTTGGAAATTTTTGCCCTTCCTTTTTGCTACCAAGGACATCAACCAGAATGCTGATTTCTTATCTAACATCACCCTGGGTTATAACGTCTATGAAAATTTCTACAAGATAGAAATGACTACAGATCCTTTGCTGGACCTGCTCTCAGATGGGGAGGCCAATGTACCCAACTACAAGTGCAGAAGGCAGAGAAACACAGTGGCTGTTCTGGAAGCAGCTGAGACTGGAATCTCTATCCAGATTTCAACTTTGTTGGGAATCTACAAAATCCCCCAGGTGTGTCTCTCTTGTGGAGACACTTTTCAGTCATGATGTCAGTGCTGCAACAATTGAGAAACTATAGCCATTTTACGCTTGCCTTTCCTTGTGCTGTTTCTTTTATTTGGCATTCTCAGATGTCGAAGGGGTGTAAGGGGGGAATTCTTGATCATTTTCTGTTAGCCATAACATTTGCAGCTGGGTAAGAATCAAGGTCAATGTAAGATAATGTTTTGGCGGGTTGAGAAACTGGGAGGAGAATGCACGTTTTAGAATAATTGGTGAATGTGATTTATGATAGCCTTTCTGGGATGGGAATTGCAACTTGTAAGTGCCAATACTTTGTTTCCTGAATAAAATGTTCTTTGAGGAATAAATCTTTGCCTTGAAGTTCTTTTAAAGGGTTTCATCTATCGCAACCATGACACATGACACTGACTCAGAGGACCCCTGCTGCAAACAAAAAGCAGAGTTTTGTTATGTAAATGATAGGAATTGCATTTTGGTGATTCTATTTAAAGTATTATCATCTCCCCTTTCTTTCAGATCAGTTACAGTCTTTCTTCTCAGATTCTGAGAGATAAAACTCAGTTCCCTTTCTTCAACTCGATGCTCCCTGCTGAAGGAGTCCAGTACCCTGGAATGGTCAAGCTGCTCCTTCATTTCAAGTGGACCTTGGTTGGCCTTCTTGCTTCAGAAACTGACCAGGGGGAGAAGTTCATGAGCACGATGTCTTCTTTGATGTTAAGAAATGGCATTTATGCAGTTATATATCAAAGCGTTCCACTAAGTGTGCATCACATAACTTTAATATTTGAACAATATTACAATTGGAGACAAGTCAATGTCTTTGTTTATGGCTCAGAGACTAGCTCATTCTGGATTGGAATGCTAATTGTAGAAACAGTACTTCAAGGTGTTCAACAAGATTTTTTAGAAAAGGTCTGGATCATTACAGCTCACTGGGATCTCACTGTTGACTTAATGCTTGCCAACCTTTCCTTTAAATACTTTGGTGCCATTTTTTCCTTTTTGATACAGAGAAGGAAATGGACAAACTATGATGCTTTTAATCTCTTTCTCAAATCTATATTTAATTTTTGGAAAAAAGCTTTTACATGTTCATCCACTAAGGATGCCTTTTCCATTAAAATCTGGAGACGGTGTACACAAAGAGAAGATCTGGAGGTTCTGAGGAAAGAAGAGATTGATCAAATTCTGGCTCTGGACAGCTATCTCATTTACAACACCATCTGGGCTGTGGGAAGGGTCTTAAATTCAGTTTACATATCCACATCCAAAAGATCAGGCAGAAATAGGAACATGAAGGTGGAAGCTCCAAGGCTGAAGGCTTGGCAGGTATTTCTTTTCTATCAGACATGTTTCATTGGTGGCCTCTTTTCATTTTGGATATAGAGAGCAAGCAGACAAACTATAATGTATAAGAATTAGTTCTTTCCCTTTAAAGCAGTTGTATATTAGCGTTACTATGATATAGCATTGGGAAAATGAACATATGTTGAAACTTCTGTCCTTTATAATGATTTTTCTAATCCATATATTTAAACATGTTGTCACTTGTTATTCTTGTGCTTATTAATTGTCTGCTATCCAAATTGGAAACTCAAAACAGAACCCTGTTTTTGAACAAAGAAGCAGAAATGTTCATAACCCTCTCAGCATAGACCAAGGGTCTTTTCAAAGAATGTCTGAAGTTCTTTTTAATTCTTCTTTTCCAGCTTCACTCCTTCCTTCAAAGTTCTCAGTTTCACAATAATTCCATAGATGGAGTATATTTTGAAAAGAAAGGAGATCTTACAGCTGATCTGGATATTGTGAACTGGGTCATTTCCCCTAATAGGTCTGTCAAGAGAATGAAGTTTGGGAGTTTAGAAAAAGATGCATCCCATGTTTTGAAATTTACCATTGACCAGAAGAGTACTGAACAGATAGGAATGCTCAATAAGGTGGGAATCATATTTATTTTACTCTACTGAAGGTGGTGAAAATAGGATTCAAGTTCTTTGGGGAGGATCTGCCTTTTGGTTTTCATTTCAACTGATCCTCAACAATAAAAAACTTAAATATGTTTTATTGACTATTCAGGTGGCATGAAAAATACAATTTTCAATTTTCATGTAAACTATTCATTGAGCCTGAGAAAATAGAAGTAGATTGAGCAAGTCATACAGATAACGTAGCTCACTTAGCCAAAGCAAAGAATCTATCCAACATTTCTCTATGAGTCCAAACAATATTTTTCTGTGGAATGTATTATCTAAATTTAAATTGAAAGCATAAATTTGTAATATGTATAAAGCATGAGGAGGGAAGAGAAACAGAGAAGGAATATACACTTCAATCTGCTGCTCAAATTATTTGCTTGCTTCTAATTAGTCACACTGGAGTTCACAAATCTCTCCTTCCATTGCCAGTTTTATGAAAATAATTTCATTTTCTGTTTATATTTTTCTCTTTCCTCAGCCCCTGCCTCCTTCCAGGTGTGTGGAAAGCTGTCTTCCTGGATTCACAAAGGTGGCTCAGGAAGGAAGACCCATCTGCTGCTACAACTGTCATCCTTGTGCTGAAGGAACCATCTCCACCATCGAAGGTGAGTGATTCCAGAGTAAAAGATCTGGTATTTGGGAACACCATAGACTCTCTGGAGAAATGGTGAGGAAGTCTATTGTTTAACTAAGCAAGATTTCAAGTGGCAAAACCAGAGTTGGTTTTGCTTTCTTCTGTGCCAATGTAATTTTTCAGTAAAGTATTATACTCATGGTAAAATCATGTCCCAGGAGTTTCTTTTCCTGGAAATGCCAACAGGATAATTGACACAGGGAATCTATAATACAAATCATGCATTCTAAAAGTAGGTACAGCTCATAATTGGAATGTGTGGCAGTGATTCTTATTTCCTTTTGGCACTTGACCTTCTACATTATACTACTTAACCATTCTTAACCATTCTGCATGCTACCTTCCTCCATAACCATTTAACCAGAACATCACCAGTTTACTCCAGCTATGGATCAGATGGAAGAACTTTATGTTAGATATTGATCTTGCTTTTTTCAGATGCTGAAAAATGCACTAAATGTCCAGCAGATCACCATCCAAACATCAACCGAGATGAATGTATACCTAAGACTGAAACATTCCTATCCTATCAAGAACATTTAGGGATCATCCTAGCTTCCCTTGCCTTGTTCCTGTCTTTGATAACCAGCTTAGTCTTGGGAATCTTCATTAAATTCCAAGAAACTCCCATGGTCAAAGCCAACAATCGGGATCTCTCCTACATCCTGCTCATCTCCCTCCTGCTTTCCTTCTTGACCTCCTTCCTATTTCTTGGCCAGCCATGGACTGCCACTTGCCTTCTCCAACAAATAGCATTCAGCAGCATCTTCACAATTGCCATTTCTACAGTCTTGGCCAAAACAATCACTGTGATATTAGCATTCCTGGCCACAAAACCAGGGAATAATATACAAAGATGGTTAGGGAAGACCTTGGCCAATTCTATAATCTTTTCTTGTTCTAGTATCCAGGTTCTCCTCTGCAGTATCTGGTTGGGCACTTCTCCCCCATTCCCTGAGTCAGACATGTACTCACAATCAACAGAGATCATCCTGCAATGTAATCAAGGCTCTGTTGCTATGTTCTACCTTGCCCTTGGCTACATGGGCTTCATGGCTATCATCTGCTTCATGGTGGCTTTCCTGGCCAGGAATCTCCCTGGGGCCTTCAACGAAGCTAAGCTCATCACCTTCAGCATGCTGGTCTTCTGCAGTGTCTGGATCTCCTTTGTACCCACCTACCTGAGCACCAAGGGGAAGTATATGGTAGCTGTGCAGATCTTCTCCATTTTGGCATCAAGCACTGGCCTGCTATGCTGTATCTTCATTCCCAAGTGTTACATTATTTTTTTAAGACCAGACCTGAATACAAAAGAACATTTGATGTCAAAATAAAATAAAAAATAAACTTTTCATAGGAGTTTCCTGTAGATGCCAGTTAGAACTCAAAGATATTATTAGTTTCCCTTGCAATGTTCCTGTGTTTAATAATATCTTTTGTCTTGGGAATCTTCATTAAATTCTGAGATATTCCAATAGTCAAAGCCAACAATTGGGACCTTTTGTACATCCTCCTCCTCTCCCTCCTGCTTTCCTTTTTGACATCGTTCTTATTAATTGGCCACCCAAGAAGAGCCACTTGCCTTCTCCAACAAACAGCCTTCAGAACATATTCACAATTGCCATTTTGATTCTCATGATGGTATTAACATTCTTGGTTTCAAAACCAGGGAATAAAGAACAGAGATGGATAAGGAAGAGCCTGGCCAACTCCATCATCATTTCTTGATTTATTGTTCTATTGTACAAATAGTCCTCTGCAGCATCTGGTTGTGCACTTCTCCTACATTCCCAGAGTCAGACATGTACTCACAATCAACAGAGACCATCTTGTAAAGCAAACAAGGCTCTGTTGTCATATTCTACCTTGTCCTTGACTACTTGATCTTCCTGGCTCTCATCTTCTTCATAGTGGCTTTCCTGGCCAGGAATTTGCCTGGGGATTTCCACGAAGCCAAGCTCATCACCTTCAGTATGCTGGTCTTCTGCAGCATCTGGATCTTCCTTTGTACCCACCTACCTGAGCACCATAGGGACGCATTGGCTCAGTGGGTTAGGACGCTGAGCTTGTCGATCAGAAGGTCGGCAGTTTGGCGGGTTGAACCCGCGTAACAGAGTGAGCGCCTGTTACTCATTTGAAAGCACGTAAAAATGCAAGTAGAAAAATAGGGACCACTATGGTGGGAAGGTAACAGTGTTCCATGCGCCTTTGGTGTCTAGTCATGCCGGCCACATGACCACGGAGACATCCTTGGACAAGCGCTGGCTCTTCGGCTTTGAAACGGAGATGAGCACCGGCCCCTAGAGTCGGAAATAACTGGCATGCATGTGCGGGGGAACCTTTATCTTTTTACCCAAGCACCAAAAGGAAATATATGGTGGCTCTGCAGATCTTCTCCATCTTGGCGTCAAGTACTGGCCTGCTCTGCTGCATCTTCATCCCAAAGTGCTACATTATTTTTTTTAAGACCAGACTTGAATACAAAAGAACGCTTGTTGTCAAAATAAAATAGTGGTTAACTTTAGGTATATCTTTCCAAAAATGACAGTTATTATTTGCTGCATTAATGTTCATAGGAAAGCACAAAGGCACAAATTGTTTTTGAGTAGGTTTTTTGCATTGTGATAGAAATAAACCATCAGTTTTTAAATACAGGTAGTTCTCAACATACGACAACAATGGAGCCCAAATTTCTGTTGTTATGTGAGAGATTTGTTAAGTGTTTTATGCTAATTTTTTGCTATAGTTTTTAAGTGAATCACTGCAGTTGATAAGTAAGTAATCCAGTTGTTAAATGAATCTGGTTTTCCCATTGACTTTGCTTCACAGAAGGTTACAAAAGATGATCAAATGACCTTGGGACATAAATATGAACCAGTTGCCAAGTATCTGAATTTTGATCACATGATTATGGGGGTGCTGCAAAGTTTGTAACTGTGAAAAATGTTCATATGTCACTTTTTTCAGTTCCACTGTAACTTTGAATGGTCACTAAATGAGCGGTTGTAAGCTGAGGACTACCTGTATATTTCCTTTTCTTCTTTAAGTTTAATTAAACAGAAAACTGTGCTGGGATTCTCTTCCCCCCAGCCCTCCATCTCTCTGACTCTTTCTGTCTCTTTCTCTCCAAAATGTTGGTCAGTCAGCTGAAGGCATAGACAGAGACATAGAATAACTTTATTGTCACCTTAAATGTACACTAATTGGCATACACAAAAATGACATTTTTTTTGCATTCAGCTCTCAAAGGGTCACCATCTCAATATACACTACACAAATATTTCAAAAAAATTGCATATAACCACATGCACAAACATATGTGGTCCAGAGAGAACAGTCTAATTCAGATGTATACACATACATGGTGAGAAAAATGAATCTTGTGAGTTTACCAGACAGATGGTATAGGGAACAAAGCTGTTACAGAATCTGGTAGTCTTGCTGGAAATACTTTGAAAGTTGCTTCCAGAGGGTAGCAACAGAAACAGACCATAAAGTGGGTGTGTCGGGTCTCTAACAATGCACCAGACTCACTCTGAGGTGTCCCAACTACAGAATTCAGAGTGCTCACACTCTGATGTAATAATAATAATAATAATAATAAAGTTGGAAGGGACCTTGGAGGTCATCTAGTCCAACCCCCTGCTCAGGCAGGAAACCCTATACCAGACATGTCAAACACAAGGCCCGGGGGCCAGATCCGGCCCGCGAAGTGGTTTCATGTGGCCTGTGAAGCCATCCTGGAAACAGTGACGGAACGGCCCCCACTGCCTTGGCCCTGGCCCAGAGACCCTCCTTCTGCCAGGGACCCTCAGATTTGTCCCACTCCTGCCCAGGCCCCCATAGGCATCCTTGATGTGAACAATGTAGAGCTGGCCACGCCTACCCAGTAGGCCATATGCACTTTAGCCACGCCCACCCAGTAGGCCACGCCCACCCAGGCCATACGCATCCGGCCCCCTGAGGGCAACTGCAATGCTGATGCGGCCCTCAATGAAATTGAGTTTGACACCCCTGCCCTATACCATTTCAGACAAATGGCTGTCCAGTCTCTTCTTAAAAGCTTCCAGTGTTGGAGCATTCACCACCTCTGGAGGCAGGTTGTTCCACTGGTTAATTGTTCTAACTGTCAGGAAGTTTCTCCTTAGTTCTAGGTTGCTTCTCTCCTTGACTAGTTTCCATCCGTTGCCTCTTGTCCTGCCTTCAGGTGCTCTGGAGAACAGCCTGACTCCCTCCTCTCTGTGGCAGCCCCTGAGATACCGGAACACTGCTATCATGTCACCCCTCACTCTTCTCTTCGTTAAACTACACATACCCAATTCCAGCAACCGTTCCCTATATATTTTGGCCTCCAGCCCCCTAATCATCTTTGTTGCTCTTCTCTGTACTCTTTCTAGAGTCTCGACATCTTTTTTACATCGTGGTGACCAAAACTGGATGCAGTATTCCAGGTGTGGCCTTACCAAGGCATTATAAAGTGGTATTAGTACTTCACACGATCTTGATTCTATCCCTCTGTTAATGCAGCCTAGCACTGTGTTGGCTTTTTTGGCAGCTGCAGCACACTGCTGGCTCATATTGAAGTGATTGTCTACTAAGACTCCGAGATCCCTCTCACAGTTACTACTATTGAGCAAGGTACCACCTATACTATACCTGTGCATTTGATTTTTCCTCCCTAAATGTAGAACCTTACTTTTTTCACCATTGAATTTCATTTTGTTAGATAGTGCCCAGTGTTCGAGTCTGTCCAGATCCTTCTGTATCTTAAGCCTATCTTCTGGAGTATTGGCTATTCCTGCCAGCTTGGTGTCATCTGCAAATTTGATGAGTTCCCCATCTATCTCCTCATCCAAATCATTAATGAAGATATTGAAGAGCACTGGGCCCAGAACAGAGTCCTGGGGCACCCCACTACACACTTCCTTCCATGTAGATGCGGTTCCATTGAGGACTACACGCTGAGTACGGCCTGTCAGCCAGCTACGAATCCATCTGGTGGTAATACTATCTAACCCACATTTTTCTATCTTGTCAAGTAGTAGGTTGTGATCTACTTTATCAAATGCCTTACTGAAGTCCAAGTAAATTATATCTACAGCATTCCTCTGGTCCACTAGTTTTGTCACTTGGTCAAAGAATGTAATAAGATTTGTCTGGCACGATCTGTTTTTGACAAACCCGTGTTGACTTTTAGTGATGACTTTGTTTGCATCAAGATGTTCGCTGATTTGTTGTTTGATTATCTTTTCCAGAATCTTCCCAGGTATTGAGGTCAGGCTGATAGGTCTGTAATTTCCTGGATCTATTTTTTTCCCTTTTTTGAAGATGGGAACTACATCAGCTCTCTTCCAGTCCTCTGGTAGTTCCCCAGTGCTCCAGGATCTTTGAAAAATATAGTTCAGTGGTTCTGAGATCACGTCTGCCAGTTCCTTGAGAACCTTGGGGTGTAATCCATCTGGTCCTGGTGATTTGAACTCGTCTAGGCTGGACAGGTGCTCACTTACCATTTTCTTGCCTATCTTAACTTGCCTTTCTATTCTGTTTTTTATGGCACTGGTGTTCCTCTTGCTCTGAGCTTTCTAGTAACCCCATACTTACAAGAGGGCAAGGTCTTCTAATTAAGAATCCAAGGCATCTCAACCTCCTCAAGTTAACATGGATATCTAGTGTGGAATCCAGGATCCAAAACAAATGATCAAGTGTGGAATCCAGGACGCAAAACAAATGATCAAGTTTTACTAGATACTTCTTACTGAAGGGGATGTCCTCCAAAAAATAGTGTTAGATATTCCCACAGACTTCCCAATTCCAACCTCTCAGTGAGCAAAATATGTATATGAAAGGACAAGATTTAATCTTATAATCTTCTGGAAACAGTTTCTAAAAAGACCTAATGCAAGCCAAAAGGGCTAAGCACCTTACAGCCAAATTTGAAAACCAGTCTGTCCCAGGTAATCATGAGGTAAAACAATTCCATAGAGCCCTGAGACTTGTTGCATGTCACTTTGTCAGATCCCTTAAATCTCACACACTGAGTTTGTATGTTGCAGTTATGTCAATTTCTGTCCAAGAAAAGCCATGTCTTGTACTCTTATGACCATAGAAACAAGGCCATGAAGTCACGATGCCAAGTTTTAAGAAAAAATCCTAATAGCAATAGCACTTAGACTTATATACCACTCCATAGTGCTTTACAGCACTCTCTGGGTGGTTTACAATGTCAGCATATTGCCCCCAACATTCTCGGTCGTCATTTTCTTGACCTTCGAAAGAGGGAAGGCTGAGCCACCCTTGAGTTGGTTAGGATCCAACTCCTGGATGTGGGCAGTTATTCTGCAATACTGCATTCTAGCTACTTGTTGTTAAGCTGAGAGGTTTTACACAGAACCTAGCACAGGTACTGTAGAAATTCACCACTCTTGAGGTATCTCTGCTATCACTGTCAAGGAGCTCATGCCAGCTTTGCGTATTATCTTCCTTGCTATATATGTTTTTTACACCATACTTTTAAATCTCTTTGTTTAAAGTACTAATAAAGCTTATACTATATTCATTGGTGTGCTTATTGTCTCTGGATTCAAAAGAAACAATTGCCTGGGGACCTCATCACTGCCTTGACATTTGACAAATCAGAGGTCCACCTGGACTGACATGAATGGCATGAAATGTTGAATGGTAGATTCCTCACTTGATTTGATTTTGAAATACAATTTTGTATTGCTCAGTTTAAGTCCATATTGGTTCTGTCCATACATATGAAAGTTCCACTGGTCAAGGTAAAGTTTTGGGAGATGGGGAATATGCCTTCAACTAAGTGTTGATTCTTGGTGATTGCCTGGACAAGTTCTTACCATTTCCTTGATAAGATTTTCAGAAGTGGTTTGCCTATGCCTCCTTCCTAGGGCAGCAAGAGAGTGGCTGGCCTAAAATCATCCAGTTGGCTTTGTGCCCAAGACAAGACTGCAACCCAGTTTCTAATCTGGTGCCTTAAAAACTGCATCAAACTAGCTCTCTCAAGTTTAGTTTGGGAGCTAAAAAGTGTATTTCAATAGGTTAATGGGGAAAAACAAAATCTCCCAGCACTGAGAGACATAAAAGGCCAAACTGAAGATCATTCTGAGAGATCATTACCTATTGCTTCATGTACAGTGTATATGAGCAAACTATTACAAAGTATTTGTAGATATACAGAAGAACCATTTGCATGGGGGGGGGGGGGGGGGAAAAAATCATGGCAATGTAATTGAAGCCCCACCTCTTTTGCCTGTGTGTTGATGTCACATGCATGTACAAAATGGTGACATTTTGATTGTATCATCATGACCATATTGATCTATTTTTATACTATCTAGACTTATATACCACTTCACAGTGCTTTACAGCTCTCTCTAAGTGGTTTTACAGAATCAGAATATTGCCCTCAACCATCGACCTTGGAAGGGTGGAAGGCTGAGTCAACCATGAGCCAGTGAGACTCAAACTGTTGAACTTCTGGCAGCCAGTAGTCTGTAGTACTGCATTCTAACCACTGTGCCATCTTGGCTCTGGTGTATACTAAACATTCTAGAATCCAAAGATCTATCGAAATATTTCAGTGGGCCTTTGAAGTCTAGGGTCAGCCCTGCATTAGCCATTAAGCAAAATAAGCATATTGCTTAGGGCACCAAGGGAAAGGGGGTACCACAGAATTATTTTCCCCTAGCTAGCATGCCCTTCATTCTTTCACTGCCTGTTAAGCACAGGAATTCAGGAGTCCATATATATATATGCACATAGCTAGCATGCCCTTCATTCTTTCACTGCCTGTTAAGCACAGGAATTCAGGAGTCCATATAGATGCATACACATACACACACTGTACACATACACATAAATATACACATATATGTTCATTGTATGCTAAAGCTGTCTACAAGTATCTGAACTACTAACAGTCAAAGTGTGTTGGCATTAGATAAGACTCAATGGAATTTAAGGTGCTTTGGACTTAGATCTTTTGTGGGCATGAAGGGACTTCAGATTGATGATGTGTTTGACCCATCCTTGAGTTTAGAGTAGTCATCTCCTACATTGGACTAGAACATAGAACATAGAGCATAGAACATCATCAGAGTTGGATGGGACCTTGGAGGTCTTCTAGTTCAACCCTCTGCTGAAGCAGGATACCCTGTACCATTTTAGAAAAATGGCTGTTCACTGTCTTCTTAAAAGCTTCCAGTGACAGAGCACCCACAACCTCTTAAGGCAAGCCATTCTAAAGATTTGAGGATTTTTTTTGTAATTGTCTTTATCTTCCACTTCTATTTGGAATCTTGTTGTTGTTGTTGTTAACTGCGAAGTCGTGTCCGACCCATCGCGACCCTAGGGACAACATTCCTCCAGGCCTTCCTGTCCTCTACCATCTTCTGGAGTCCATCTAAGTTCATGCCTACTGCTTCAGTGACTCCATCCAGCCACCTCATTCTCTGTCGTCCCCTTCTTCTATTGCCCTCGATCTTTCCCAGCATTAGGCTCTTCTCCAGTGAGTCCTTCTTTCTCATTAGGTGGCCAAAGTATTTGATTTTTAGCTTCAGGATCTGGCCTTCTAAAGAGCAGTCAGGATTGATCTCCTCTAGGACTGACCGGTTTGATCGCCTTGCAGTCCAAGGGACTCGCAGGAGTCTTCTCCAGCACCATAGTTCAAAGGCCTCAATTCTTTGGCGCTCAGCCTTTTTTATGGTCCAACTTTCACTGCCATACATTGCAACTGGGAAGACCATAGCCTTGACTATACACACTTTTGTTGACAGGGTGATGTCTCTGCTTTTTAGTGTGCTGTCTAGATTTGCCATGGCTTTCCTCCCCACGAGCAAGCGTCTTTTAATTTCTTGGCTACAGTCCCCATCTGCGGTGATCTTGGAGCCCAGTTTAATAAAATCTGTCACTATCTCGATTTCTTCCCCATCTATTTGCCAGGAATTGAGAGGGCCGGATGCCATATCTTGGTTTTCTTAATGTTAAGTTTCAACCCAACTTTTGCACTCTCCTTCTTCACCCGCAACAAGAGGCTCTTTAGTTCTTCTTCACTTTCTGCCATTAGAGTGGTATCATCTGCGTATCTAAGGTTGTTGATATTTCTCCCGGCAATCTTAATTCCTGCTTTTGATTCATCTAGCCCAGCCTTTCTCATGATGTGCTCTGCATATAAGTTAAATAGGCAGGGCGACAGTATACAGCCTTGCCGGACTCCTTTCCCAATTTTGAACCAATCAGTGGTTCCGTGTCCAGTTCTCACTGTTGCTTCTTGACCCGCATATAGGTTACTCAAGAGACAAATAAGATGGTCTAGTACTCCCATCTCTTTAAGAACTTGCCACAGTTTGTTATGATCCACACAATCAAAGGCTTTAGCATAGTCAATGAAGCAGAAGTAGATGTTTTTCTGGAACTCTCTAGCTTTCTCCATGATCCAGCGTATGTTGGCAATTTGATCTCTAGTTCCTCTGCCTCTTCGAAATCCTGCCTGTACTTCTGGTAGTTCTCGATCCACATACTGCTGAAGTCTAGCTTGTAGGATTTTAAGCATGACTTTACTAGCATGAGAAATGAGTGCAATGGTGCGATAGTTTGAACATTCTTTGGCACTGCCTTTCTTTGGAATTGGGATGTAAACTGATCTTTTCCAGTCCTGTGGCCACTGTTGAGTTTTCCAAATTTGCTGGCAAATTGAGTGTAGCACTTTTACTGCATTGTCTTTTAAGATTTTGAATAGCTCATCTGGAATACTGTCACCTCCACTAGCTTTGTTGTTGCTCAGCTTTTCTAAGGCCCACTTCACTTCACATTCTAGGATGTCTGGCTCGAGGTCAGTGACCACCTCACTGTGATTATCAGGGACGTTAAGCTCATTCTTGTATAGTTCTTCTGTGTAATTTTGCCACCTCTTCTTAATCTCTTCTGCCTCTGTTAGGTCCCTGCCATTTTGGTCCTTTATCATGCCCACTTTTGCATAAAACGTTCCCTTCATTTCTCTAATTTTCTTGAAAAGATCTCTGGTCCTCCCTATTCTATTGTTTTCTTCTATTTCTTTGCACTGTTCATTTAAGAAGGCATTCTTATCTCTTCTAGCTATTCTCTGGAATTCTGCATTCAATTGGGCGTATCTTTCTTTTTCTCCCTTGCCTTTCGCTTCCCTTCTTTCCTCAGCTATTTGCAAAGCTTCCTCAGACAGCCATTTTGCTTTCTTGCATTTCTTTTTCTTTGGGATGGTTTTGGTTGCTACCTGTTGTACAATGTCGCGAACCTCTGTCCATAGTTCTTCAGGCACTCTGTCTATCAGATCTAATTCCTTAAATCTATTTGTCACCTCTACTGTATATTCAACAGGGATATGATTTAATTCATACCTGAGTGGCCTAGTGCTTTTCCCTACTTTCTTCAGTTTAAGCCTACACTTTGCAAGGAGAAGCTCATGGTCTGAGCCACAGTCAGCTCCTGGTCTTGTTTTTACTGACTGTATAGAGGTTTTCCATCTTTGGCTGCAGAGCATATAGTCAATCTGATTTCTGTGTTGACCATCTGGTGATGTCCATGTGTAGAGCCGTCTCTTGGGTTGTTGGAAAAGAGTGTTTGCTATCACCATCATATTCTCTTGACAGAATTCTATCAGCCTGTGCCCTGCTTCATTTTGCACTCCAAGGCCAAACTTGCCTGTTATTCCGGTTATCTTTTGGCTTCCTACTTTAGCATTCCAATCCCCCATGATGATAAGAACATCATTTTTTGGTGTTAGTTCTATAAGGTGCTGTAGGGCTTCATAGAACCGGTCAATTTCATCCTCTTCAGCACTGGTGGTTGGGGCATAGACTTGGACTACTGTGATATTGAATGGTTTGCCTTGGATTCGAACTGAGATCATTCTGTCATTTTGAGGATTGTATCCCAGTATTGCTTTTCCTACTCTTTTATTGACTATGAAGGCTACTCCATTTCTTCTGAGGGATTCTTGCCCGCAGTAGTATACCTGATGGTCATCTGAATTAAATTCACCCATTCCTGTCCATTTTAGTTCGCTGATGCCTAAGATGTCGATGTTTAGTCTTGCCATCTCTTGTTTGACCACGTCCAGCTTTCCTTGATTCATGGATCTTACATTCCAGGTTCCTATGGAGAGAAAATCTTTACAGCATCGGACTTTCCTTTCACCACCAGACACATCCACAGCTGAGCGTCCTTTCGGCTTTGGCCCAGTCGCTTCACTCTTTCTGGTGCTACTAGTACTAGCCCTCTGCTCTTCCCCAGTAGCATATTGGACGCCTTCCGACCTGAGGGGCTCATCTTCCAGCGTCATATCGTTTTGCCTTTTGGTACTGTCCATAGGGTTTTCATGGCAAAGATACTGGAGTGGGTTGCCATTTCCTTCGCCAGTGGATCACATTTTGTCAGAACTCTCGGCTATGACCTGTCCGTCTTGGGTGGCCCTGCACGGCATAGCTCATAGCTTCATTGAATTACGCAAGCCCCTTCGCCACGACAAGGCAGTAATCCATGAAGGGGATTTGGAATCTACCTTGTTACAAAACTGCCCCCTTAGGGATAGCAGGTGATTAAACTATATAGTACTGTTGTTATATTGCAATGGATCTGTCTAAGAAGTAGCCTGTTATCAAATTCTATACCAGCTGCAACTTCCAAGGCAAATTCAAGGTAGTGCCACCAAGACCATGTTGCAGTAATCAAGATACAAATTCCTGGGACAGGAATCACAATTACCAAGGCATCTTGTGTCAAAATACAAGAATGAGTAGAAACTTTTCTGATAGCTGAGGCAACATAGAAATATTGCAGTGAAAATTCTGAAGAGCACCTGGTCCAGATGAGGTTCACTGCCAAAACCTCCAAGTCAAGAGCAGTGAGGCTTGCAGATTTGGGGAATGGATGCATGGATGCATTCACACAATTCCAGTCTGTGATTAAACTCACAGATCTTTGCACCAGAGATGATTACATACAATACTTTAGCTTTAGGAGCTACCCAGTGCCTGAATGAACGGGTATATAGAATTAATCAGAATATATCTGACCCTCCATTCATGGACAATGGCTTATATGGACATTATTATTCCATGGCTTGATTGCAATACTCTAGATCAGACTTGTACACCCTCAGGGGGGTTTCTCCCTCCTGGATATGACCAGCCTCCCTTTCTATCATCTCCCTTGATGATGGGCCCAATTGTTGGGACCCCAAGAGGTGGCTGGGCTTAACTAGGGGCCTCTGGTGGAGATGCATTAAGAGGCCCCTGATACATTTCTTAGCTGGGTATTTTAAAGGGTTAGGGAGGGGGAGGGATAGTAGGATGGGGAGGGAATTTTTAACCGGTACTCAGTCTGGGCCTGTTAGGGGTCCCGGCGGGATGGGGTTGGGGTGGAGGCTGCTGGTTCTGTGTGTGCTGGGGTGGGGTTTCAAATCCCCACGACAATAGGGAATGGTGGCAGGTGGTTGCACGGAGGGCCGCATCAACATCTGGGATCGCGCCCCCACTGTCTTCATGCAGTGGCATGCTCCGACCCTCCGGTTAGCACCCTTTTGCCCGGGGATGAGGGTGATCAGGTCCCTGAGCTTAGGCTGGTTTATCTTAATGCCAGATCCATTGTTAATAAGGCTTCCCTCATTAATGACTTGATCAAGGAGGAAAGATGATGATCAAAGATGATTAGGGACTGGAGGCTAAAACATATAAGGAACAGTTGCTGGAATTGGGTATGTCTAGTTTAATGAAGAGAAGGATGAGGGATGACATGATAGTAGTATTTGTTAAGGAATTTGTTGTGCAGAGGTCTCCTTGTGCTACCAAAGAGTTGCACAGACAAGGAAGGGTACTGAGAGCAGCAAGAGTCACACAAGAGTACACTGAGTTGTAAAAGCAAAAAGTATTTTACTTTGAGGTGGTGTAAAAACAAAAATGCACAGACAAAAATAAACAGTCCAAGTAGCAATCCAAAATACAAAGTCTTCTTACCGGTCCAGAGGTCAATACACAGTTCACAGAGCAAAAACAGTAACAGTAGAGAGCAGTGAATTCAGAGAGAGAAAGAAGCTATGTTACTAGCTCCCTCTTATGGCCATGAGAACACTTACACACCCATTGGCCAATTATCATCTTAAAGACATAACATCATGGTTAATATATTTTCAACCCAACATTGTTTGGCTAACACCATATGCCTAACAGTATTCCAATATCTCAGGGGCTGCCACAGAGAAGAGGAAGTCAAGCTATTCTCCAAACCACCTGAAGGCAGGACAAGAAACCACAGATGGAAACTAATCAAGGAAAGAAGCAACCCAGAACTAAGGAAATTTTCCTGAAAGTTAGAGCAATTAATCAGTGGAACAACCTGCCTCCAGAAGTGGTGAATGCTCCAACACTGGAGGTTTTTAAGAAGAGACTGGACAACCATTTGTCTGAAATGGTGTAGGGTTTCCTGCCAGAGCAGGGGGTTGGATTAGATGACCTCCAAGATCCCTTCCATCATTACCATCATCGTCATCATCGTATCATCATCATCATCATCATCATCGTTATTATTGTTGTTGTTGTTATTGTTATTGTTATTGTTATGCCTGTTGTAAGTGGGACAAACAGCTCTGGTCTTCTTCACGTGTCAGCTCCTCCTCCCCATTTCTCACCATTAGATACACAGGTGTGGATTGCCCCAAATGACTCCCTCCCTTCTACTTTGATGGCAGGACTCCAGCAAGGCACCAGTCTGATGATGGAGATCCTGACAGGCACCATATGTCTAAAGTGCGAAAGTTCATAGTTCAATTTCCTGTAAAGTATTTGAGCTCCATAGAAGAACATCTCACCACATACTTCTGATTTACTTAATAATGATGTAATTTGTTATGTACTGCCTTCTCATGGCCAATGTAATTGCAAATACCACAAAGGACATAGAGGGTTAGAGGTCTTGGACATCATGTAATGTGACCTCCATTTCTTTCTGCTCTTAAGAGCTTACGGGATAATTGACTACATGAACCATTCAGGTAGATCTTGACTATGAGACCACTACCTGTGTAACCATAAAGAAAGCTGTAGGCATAGGGTGTTGGCTTTTAAGATCAGGCAAAGCTGCAAGGGCCTACAAGTGGTGCAATCTCCCAAAAATATGACTCTGAGAATGTGTAACATGAATTAATTTCATCCTAGACTCTGTATTCAACATGAAGTTACACTTGCAGGTAAAGTTACAGAAGTTAGCAAAGTTTCACTCTCGGCTCAGCTCTCCAGTTGCTCTAAGTCCCAGCTCTGGGCCTCAGTAGGCCCAGAAGACACTTTGGTAATAACTTTGCACCAACTTCTTCAAGCTTCATTCAAAATATTATCTGCAGCTGTTGCTTTCTAATGTTTATAGGCCTCGCTTACAATCCTCATGGGCCAGGAATGAAAATCAGCTTGACCTTTGGAAACAAGCAAAGCAAATGACCATAATTGGGTAATTATAAGGAGACGAGGCGAAATGTCTCTATGTAATGCACTGAATTCGACCTAGCTGCAAGAGCAGGTGCAGAGCTAAAGAAAAACATGTTTATGCCAATTCCCTAAAGGGTTTTAATAGGTTAGCAACAGGTCAGCAAAGAGACACTTGAGTTTTGCCTGCCTATTCTTTGAGATAGAAAGTCAGAAGAACAATAAAAAAAGTTTTGTAGCATCGTAAAGAGCAATCAAGTGATTATTTTAATGTCTCAGATGTCCCATTGGTTATGTTGCTATAGAAATTAACTTTCAAATACATGGCTTCTCTCCTGTTTCTTGGACGCTTGCCAGATTCAGAGTTTTGTAGGACTTTGTATGTTGAGACTGCCATTTTCTGTATTTCTAATAAAAATATTCCCTGAAAATATTGGAAAACTATTTTGGAAATGTTGCAGTAGTTCTTCAATGAATCCCAAATGCCTTCAGTGGGGCCTTAACCATATTAAGATGAGTTCTCTTAATCCCACCAAAATTTAGCCAACTAGAATATAGGTTACTATGTTCTGTCAGTAGTTTTCACAAGAAAATAAAAATAGACAAGATAGCAAGAGAGTAACATGATACAAGCCTCACTTTCTTTGAAACTGCGTGTTGATGCACATTCAAAGTGGTGCAGCTTGCATCACATCCCTGTCTTCCATCTTGCACATCTCCTCCCCCAGACATGGATGCCACTATTTTGTGACCCCATCCCAGCCACAGCTAAGCATATTCTTAACCCTTGGCACACCGGTAATTGATGGTCCCATCTAACATAATTAAAGAAGCCACAACTGGTTGAGTTCATCCAGCAGGCTATACTCTTAACTATGGTTTATTATGCACCATACTTGGTTCACACAACATATGGTAGAAACAACTATTATAATGCATTCTCTATGGGGTTGCTTTGGAAGACTATCCAGAAGCTGCAATTGGAGGAAACTCATAGTTATGAGTTGGACAGGATCTCAGAGATTAACTAGTCCAAACTTGGTATAGGATCTAAAAAATCTTTCAGAAGATAATTATCCATGTCCAATAAATAGGAACTTAACAGAAATAAATACATAAGGGTGAATGTATCAAGAACCACCAGATGGATATGTAGCTGGCTGACAAACCATACTCAATGAGTAGTTCTCAATGGTACAACATCCACATGGAGAGAAGTAAACAGTGGGGTGCCACAAGGCTCTGTCTTAGACCCAGTACTATTCAATATCTTCATTAATGACTTAGATCAGGGCTTTTCAACTTTTTCACCCATTGTACCACTTTTAGGATATGGCAACATCCACGTCTAGCAAGGTGTCAAAAACTTGATGACACCCCCAAAAAAGGAAAAAAAGTGATGAAGTACGGGTAGTCCTCGACTTACAACAGTTTGCTTAGTGACTGTTTGAAGTTACAATGGCACTGAAAAAAGTGCCCCCCAAGCCACAGCCGAGCAACATACCTGCCTGCCTGCCTGGGGCGCTCTTCCTCCTGTCCGAGGTTTTCATTGTTGTGAGCACTTCTGTTGAGGACTGGCAGTGGGGGCGGGGTGTGGGTTTTTGGTTTTTATTCCCCCCCCCCGCTGTGTGGTTGCAGTAGGTTTTGGTCACTTCACATGACCCTGGGACACTGTGACCGTCATAAATATGAATCAGTTGCCAAACATCTGAATGTAAATTGCAAGACCCTGGAGATGCTGCAACTTTCCAGCTGATTGGTGCTTTTTTTGAGGTCAGAAGTGCCAGGATCAGCGCTGAGCTCCAGCTGGAGCCTAGTGCTGATCCTGGTGCTACTGCTGAGCCCTGACAGCTCTGCAGCTCCAGCCATCTCTCGCTCAGGCTTGTGCGGTGCTGTTACCAGTTCAGCTCATTCCCCTCCCCTGCTACCACTTTTCTAGGATGGTGGCGTACCACCTGCTAGGTGCCAATGTACCACAGGTGGTACCCGTACCACTGGTTGAAAAGCCCTGACTTAGATGAGGCAATAGAAGGGGAACTCATCAGATTTGCAGATGACACTAAACTGGCAGGAATAGCCTCACCCCATAAGAAAAGCTTAGGATTCAAAAAGATCTTGACAAACAATGGGCGCTATCCAACAAAATGAGTTTTAACGTGGAGAAAAGCAAAGTTTTACATTTAGGCAGGAAAAAAATCAAAGGTTTAAGTACAGATTAGGTGAGATCTGGTTCAAAAACAGCAACTGTAAGAGGGACGATCACTTGGCTATGAGTTAAAAGTGTGCAGCAGCAGCCAAAAACGCTAATACAGTCTTGGGTTGTATAAACAGAATTAAGATTATGCAAAGTATTAGTACCACGTTATAAAACCCTACTGAGACCACATTTGGAATACTGCAACCAATTTTGGACACCATACTACAAAAAAAGATGTTGAGACCTTGGAAAAAGTAGAGGGAAGAACAACTAAGATGATCAAAAGCCTGGAGGCTAAACTATATAAAGAACAGCTGCAGGACTTGGGTTTGGCAAGTCTAAAGAAAAGAAGAAATAGGGGTGACATGATAGCAGTATTCCAGTATATGAGGGGCGGCCACAAAGAAGAGGGGGTCAAATTATTCTCCAAAGCACCAGAGGGCAGGACAAGAAACAATGGTTGGAAACTCATCAAAGAGAGAAGCAACCTGGAATTAAGGAGAAACTTCCTAACAGTGAAGACAATTAACCAATGGGACAGCTTGCCTCCAGAAATCATGGGCACTCTATCACTGAAGATTTTTAAGAAGAGGCTAGACAGTCATTTGTCTGAGATAGTATAGGTTCTCCTGCTTGAGCAGGGAGCTTGACTAGAAGACCTCCAAGGTCCCTTCCAGCTCTATTCTATTCTGTTCTGTTCTGTTCTGTTCTGTTTTCTATCCTATTTTAGAAACTCTGAATTACAAGAACTACAAAGGCTCAAAACAATTTAGAACAGAAGAAAAAAAACATTGAAATAAGAACTGACAGCAGCTCCTTGCAGATCATCTACAACACTGAAATATTAAGAAAAAAATTCCTCTCCCCATCTATACACCAAAGTTCTCCAGAAGAACCAAATTTCATTGCTCTCCAAATAACCAGCATAGCTGCAACCAACTAAAATAAATGTAACAATTGTAATAATATGTATAAACATATACACAGAGAAAACAAAACATGAAAATAAATATCCATAGATAAGGCTAAATAGCTTCTTCTAAGCCATGGGAAAGATGCTTGTGGTCTAAGTGAGCTGAACATCTAAAAGTGTTAATCTGCAGCTGCCAAAAAAGCCAACACAGTTCTAGACTGCATTAACAGAGGGATAGAATCAAGATCACATGAAGTATTAATACCACTTTATAATGCCTTGGTAAGGCCACATGTGGAATACTGCATCCATTTTTGGTCACCACAATGTAAAAAAGATGTTGAGACTCTAGAAAGAGTACAGAGAAGAGCAACAAAGATGATTAGGGGACTGGAAGCTAAAACATATAAAGAACGATTGCTGGAATTGGGTATGTCTAGTTTAATGAAGAGAAGGATGAGGGGTGACAGAAGTTTTCCAATATCTCAGGGGTTGCCACAAAGAAGAGAGTGTCAAGCTATTCTCCAAAGAACCTGAGGACAGGACAAGAAGCAATGGATGAAAACTAATCAAGGAGAGAAGCAACCTAGAACTAAGATGAAATTTCCTGACAGAACAATTAATCAGTGGAACAACTTGCCTCCGTAAGTTGTGAATGCTCCAACACTGGAAGTTTTTAAGAAGAGATTGGGTTTCCTTCCTGAGCAGGGGGTCAGACTAGAACACAAGTGTCAAACTCGCCACATCACGTGACATGTTGCAACTCTTTTTGCATTGCCGGCAATGGGGTGGGCGCAGCTTCACTATGAGGAAACTGGCCCGCAGGCCGGCTGGTTGACAACTCTGTATAGAAATATCCCCAAGGTTCTATTCTATTCTATTCTATTCTATTCTATTCTATTCTATTCTATTCTATTCTATTCTAT
>JAKJMR010016619.1:0-11219 GCA_024449315.1 Daboia siamensis | reverse complement strand
ATGGCGGGCCGTTTGTGGCCCGCGGGCCTTGTGTTTGACATGTCTGCCCTAAGGAGTAGTGAAGTAAGAACATTTAAAAAGGAACTCAAGAAATTAATAGAAGATCCCATAGGAGTATCAGAACAACTAGATCACTTGTTGGGACCAAATATTTATACCTGGGATGAAATAAACTCTATCATGAACACATTATTCAACCCAGAAGAGAGAGACTTAATTAGAGCTGCAGCTATTAAAGTCTATAACAGAGACAATCCCAACAATGCAATAGGGGACCAAAAATTCCCTATGATAAGACCAGATTGGAACAATAATGTAGCAGCAGATAGAACAGACATGGAAAATTTAAGGAACATGATTATAAAAGGAATTAGAGAAGCAGTACCTAGATCTCAGAATGCCTCTAAGGTATTTGAGGTCAGTCAAAAAAAAGAAGAGACACCCTCAGACTATTTAGACAGATTAAAAGATACCATGAGAAAATATTCAGGTTTAGATCCTGATGCTCCGACCACACAAGCCCTATTAAAGTTAAACTTTGTTACTAAAAGTTGGCCAGACATCAGCAGAAAATTACAGAAAGTAGAGGGGTGGATAGATAAGCCCATAAATGATCTTTTAAAAGAGGCACAGAAAATTTATGTCAGAAGGGACATAGAAAGAGATGAAAGGCAAAGTAAGATTCTGGTATCAAGCATGAGGGAAGTTGTTAGACAGGAAAAATCTTTGGATCAGGGACAGTGGCAGAAAGGAACAAGACCACCTGAACGCCCACCATTCAATAAGAGACCCCAGAGAATTCTAACCCGTACAGCACCCCTAAAATGTTTCAGGTGTGGTTAGGTTGGACATTTTAAAAAAGACTGTCCAAAGACAAGGGAAGAGAAAAAATTACTTCAATTGATGGAAGAGGAAGATGATTAGGGGTGTCCGAGGCACTTAATAGAAGGGTCCTACAAAGAGCCTTGGATAAATTTATTCGTAGGACCATATCGAATTGAAATGATGTTTTTAGTGGACACTGGGGCATCTAAAACATCCATTAGTGAACTACCAAAAGGTTTAAAATTAAAGAATGAAATAATTAGAATTTCAGGGGTAAAAGGGGAAGACTTTGAGGTCCAGAAAACTAATAAAACAAATATTAGAGGACCATGGGGAAAAGAAGTATCAATGGAACTTTTATATGTTCCAGAGCCAGGAATAAATTTAATGGGGAGGGATGTCCTGAGTAAAATGGGGATGACAATTAGATTTAGAGAACACTCAGAAATCTTTATCTTAACTGATGAGGATATTCAGGATATAAATCCTGTTGTATGGGTAAATGAAGGAAATAGAGGAGGATTACAAATAACCCCCCTCAGAATAGAATTAAAAGAAGGATGTGAGCCGGTGAGACAGAAACAATACGATATCTCCTTAGAAGGGAGGAAGGGTTTACAACCAGTTACTGACAATTTATTAAAGGATGGATTATTGGAACCAACCATGTCACCCTTTAATACACCAATTCTCCCTGTAAAAAAACCAGATGGCAGTTGGAGAATGGTTTGTGATTTGAGGCTCCTTAATAAAATTGTAGTAGCAAAACATCCTGTGGTGCCCAATCCATATACTTTATTGGGAAGAATTCCCCCAAATCACTCTTGGCTTAGTATAGTGGACTTAAAAGATGCTTTCTGGACTTGGCCTCTGCATGAGAGATTCTAGAAAATTATTTGCATTTGAATGGGAAAATCCATATAGTGGGAGGAAACAACAATATCAGTGGACTGTCCTACCTCAGGGATACACTGAATCTCCAAATTTATTTGGACAAATATTGGAACAACTATTAGAAACCTTTAAGGTAATTTCAGGAACCACTTTAATACAATATGTGGATGACCTTTTGGTGTCAGGAGAAAAGAAAGATGAGGTAAAACAGGCCACTGATAACTTACTACAATTTTTGGGTGACAATGGATTAAGAGTATCTAAAAATAAATTACAATATGTAGAACAAGAGGTGAAATATTTAGGGCATTTAATAAGTAAAGGTAAAAAGAGAATCACTCCAGAAAGAATTGAAGGAATCATAACCACTCCTTTGCCCCAAACCAAAAGGGAACTAAGGAAATTCTTAGGTCTCATAGGATATTGTAGGATGTGGATAAATAATTATGCACAACAAACTAAGTCCTTGTATAGTAAATTATTAGAAGAACAACCATGGAAAATAGTCTGGACATCAGAAGAGGAACAAACTTTTCAGAGACTAAAAGAAAATTTGGCTAAATCACCAGTTCTGGCTCTGCCAGAATTGAACAAACCCTTTCATTTATATGTAAATGTAGATGAAGGTACAGCACTGGATGTATTAACTCAAAGAAAATGGGGACAACAACAACCAGTAGCCTTCTTATCTAAACTAATGGACCCTATAATTAGAGGATGGCCAGTTTGTATCCAAGCCATAGTGGCCACGGCTATTTTAGTGCAAGAAAGTAGGAAATTGACTTTTGGAGGCGCTTTGATTGTCAGCACACCTCATCAGGTAAAGGCAATCTTAAAACAGAGAGCTGGAAGATGGCTCACTGATTCTAGAATTTTAAAATATGAAGCAATATTGCTGGAACAATCAGACCTGGTTTTAACTACAGATTCAAATTTAAATCCTGCACAATTTTTAGAAGGGAAAAAAGATTCAAATGTAGAAATAGAACATTTCTGCATAGATATTATAGACTTACAAACAAAAATAAGAAGTGATTTGCAGGACTCCCCATTAGAAAAAAGACTACATTGGTTTATAGACGGATCATCTCGAGTAATACAAGGAAAAAGGCAAAATGGCTATGCAATTGTGGATGGGATTAACAAGACTTTGGTGGAGGCTGGAAGTCTGCCTAAATCTTGGTCGGCTCAAGCCAGTGAATTATACGCCCTTAGACAAAGTCTGAAATTATTGAAAGGAATATCTGGCACTGTTTACACTGACTCTAAATATGCCTGTGGAGTGGTCCATACGTTTGGAAAAATTTGGTTAGAAAAAGGATTGGTGAATTCAAAAGGAAAAGGATTAATACATGAGGATTTAGTTAAAGAAGTAATGGAAGCTTTGAAACTACCTAAACACATTGCTGTAGTACATGTAGCTGGACACCAGACAGGAGCAAGTTTTGAAGCTATAGGAAACAATTTGGCTGACCATGAGGCTAAGGCAGCAGGAAGCCAAAAACTAGAAAAGTTTCTAGTTACAATTCCAATTTTAAAAGGAGAATTATCCCCAATTTTTAGTGAAGATGAAGAAAAGGTGTTGTCAGAAATGGGGGCAGAAAGGACTACAGAAGGAAAATGGATATTACCTGATGGAAGGCAGATGTTGAATAAAGCCATAACACATGAAGTAATCCAAAGTCTCCATGAGGGATCTCATTGGGGAGCTCAGGCTTTAGTGGATGTGTTTCTAAAGAGGTATGGGTGCAGGGGAGTTTACACTGTTGCAAGGCAAGTAACGGCCGGATGTCTCATTTGCAGGAAAGTTAATAGGCAAGCTTGCACTTCTTAGATTACAAACAAAACCTAGGAAAGATATAGGTTTATCACCCTATGAGATGTTGTTTGGACTACCCTACTTGGGCAGTCTGGAAAAAGAGGAAGGAATAGAATTAAGGGACAGAAATGTGAGAAAATATGTCAGTGATCTGTCCAGATATTTATCCATTCTCAGGACAAAAGGACTGTTGGCACAATGCCCTCCACTTGACTTCGTGGTTCATTCTTTCCAACCAGGGCAGTGGGTGTTGATCAAAACCTGGAAAGAGGAAAAGCTCCAACCCAAGTGGGAAGGACCATTCCAAGTACTACTTATCACAGAAACTGCAGTCCGCACAAAAGAGAAGGGGTGGACTCACCATACCAGAGTGAAAGCCAGTACTGAACCAGTTTGGACTATTGAACCCAGTGAGAACCCTCTGAAATTCAAAATTCGCCAGTGTTCTAACTGATATTGAAATAGTAAGATGTATGGTCACTGGAAGAGTATTTGTTGTATGGTTGTTTGTTATGTTCTTCTTTTGCAGGGAAAATTGGATGTCCATACTGATATTTGGTATCCCACAGCCAGAAGAAATTGAACTATCAATTCAGAAGACTAAACAACTACCTGATGTGTTGGTTCTGTAACTGCAGGTGTTGGCATAATTGCTGTTGTTGTACACATTGTTGTGATTGTGCCCCAGTTCATGGAAATTGTGTAGAAGAGTGTGATATAGTTATAATTGAGGATATCTTAGAATTGTCTAGTGAAGAAGAGGAGGATTGGGATGACCCCTGGGATAACTTGGTAGTAGTTGAATGGTACTGTCAGTATTCTTACCGAGGAATACAGTTTGTTTATCCATATTACTGAAGATATTGTCTGAAGGACATTGGGGTTGGGCATTTGGGGCACCTCTGATAATCTTTAGAATCCTGGGAAATATCCTACTTAACAGGAAACTGTATTGTGAAAAATCTCATCACAATACGGGACCCCAACCAATATCATATGTGTAGAATCTGTGATTGCCTTCCTCAAATTATTGTTGTAACCACTGCCATAATTGTAGGGACACCCATGACTTTTGTGCCTTTCTCATTAGGTTGTATGATGATATCCCCAAGCATAAAGAAATTGCCAATCCTTTTGAAGGTGATATGTCTTTTGATGATGAGATCAGGGACAGCTCATAGTGGAGACCTCGAATGCTGTAGGCCAATAACTAGGCACCTTAGGTATTCTGAAGTCCCAAAGATGATACCATCCATAGTCTATATAGGAATCCCAGCTTCAAAAATTGGTGGACCAATGATAAAAGGAACTTGTAATGGTGTTAGAGTTTATCAAGTTATACTGACAGAAGATCATATACACCATGAGAAAGATGAGAAAGTTTGTATTCAGGGACTTCCCAGCAATGTAGCCTTATGGCAACATATGGAAAAGGAAAGAATAGGGCAGGAAGTACAACCACCTAAATCTAAACCAGCACCTAAAACACATACAACAACTCCCAAAGTGGCAAAACCAGTTTTCCCAAGACATAGAAAAAGGTACCTAAATACTTGGTTAGAATGGGTCAAATATACAGTCAGAAGTTTAAATCAATCTGATTGTTATGTGTGTTCACAAGGGAGGCCTATAGGGAATGTAATACCTCCTCCATTGGAACAAGTAACCTGGGAATGTTTTCTAGCTTTATTTCAGCACAAAACTGCATGGGAACAACCTGGATGTCAAGGAGCTGTCCATCGATTTCCCTGGCAAAGAGGACATACCTTCCTGGAAGCCCCTTATTTTAGTGGGCCAGGGAATATAACCTTTCCCTATTGTTTAAGTAAACCTGGGAATAAATATATGGGGACAGTGAAACAATGCAAAGAGACTATCAGTTGTAATAACACTGATAGTTTGTTCATTAACTTGACAGGTTTAAGCATTCCCAGAGCAGATATCTGGTGGTACTGTGGGACTGATATCTTACACCCTACTTTACCAGCAGATTGGGCGGGGACATGCACAATAGTTATGTTAGGAACTCCAGTTTTAATTGCCTCCCTACGATCCCCTAGTACAAACGTCTCTAGCCCAAGAAGGATGAAAAGAGCACTGGAAACCTCTTTTGATGACAGAATATATATAGAGATTCCATTGGAGTTCCTAGGGGAGTGCCAGATGAATACAAAGCAAGAAACCAGGTGCTAGCTGGTCTTGAGTCCTTTTTGTTTTGGTGGGTAACTATAAATAAGAATGTGGATTGGATCAATTACATTTATTATAACCAACAAAGATTCATAAATTATACTAGAGATGCAGTTAAGGGTATAGCTGAACAACTGGATGCTACAAGTCGAATGGTCTGGGAGAACCGATTAGCATTAGACATGCTGTTGGCAGAAAAAGGATGCTGTACTTTCATTCCCAATAACACAGGTCTTGATGGAACCATAACTAGGGCTTTACAAGGGTTAACTACTTTATCAGAAGAATTGGCTACCAATTCTGGAGTGGACACTTCAATAACAGAAATCTTGGAATTATGGTTTGGGAAATGGAAGAATATACTGGTGCCACTTATCACTTCTTTTATTGCAGTTTTTGGAATTTTAGTAGCTTTGGGTTGCTGCATAATACCTTGTATTAGAGGACTGGTGCAAAGATTAATAGAAACTGCCATTACTAAAAGAATGTCTTTAAGAGAACTCCCACTATATAAAAATGAGGAAATGATGTGTTTGAGGAATAACGAGAAAGAACAACATTCCAGAAAAGTAGAACAAGAATTACCAGAATGGATGTAGAATTTTATAACCAGGATTATTATAGCTTAAGCTTGCTTGCTAACGTATAATGTAGCTCATATATGCAAAAAGTATTTTTGTTTGTTTATAAATTTCTGAAAGGATTAAAAAAAGGGGTGGATTGAAAGGAATAAAAGTATTATTCAGAAATTTCTAATAAGTTGAAGTAGAAGCCAACTAAAGATCAGAAATAATGTTGTTGTTAGCTGCGAAGTCGTGTCCGACCCATCGCGACCCTATGGACAACATTCCTCCAGGCCTTCCTGTCCATTTAAGCTCACGCCTACTGCTTCAGTGACTCCATCCAGCCACCTCATTCTCTGTCGTCCCCTTCTTCTATTGCCCTCGATCTTTCCCAGCATTAGGCTCTTCTCCAGTGAGTCCTTCCTAAAAAGCCTTGTTGCTGGAATTCCAACTGAGTTTGTTTTGTTTTGGATCTTGAGCCACATTCCAAACACTTATTTGTGCAGACCAGTTGCTGGCATGCCGCAGCCCGGTACTGGTCCACGGACCGGGGGTTGGGGACCCCTGCTTTAGAGTAAGAAAGTATAGAGTTACCATGTCTTCAGTGTGCTCCTGCCCCCTCTCAAAAGTTCTAAATGATTATGTTCCACAGTTTCATGTACTTTTTGAACAGCATGTGGGCTTCCATAGCCAACAACTGAGGTATCAAACAGGAGTGAGTTCCAATAAGAAGAACCAAAAACACCTCCAAATATTTATTGCTCCTAAAGCCTAATTCACCAAGGCAATGTTCTAGTACAGTGTTTTTCGATCTTAACAATTTTAACATCTGTAGACTTCAATGCCCAAAATTCCCAGAACTTTGTGGACTTCAACTCCCAAAATTGCAGATTGAGAAACACTGCCCTAGGCAGATTCTGAAAGCTGTTGAGATCCAGGAATATAAGAATGTCAGTTCTTATAATCAGTGCTTCATAATGTTCAGAATTCCCTTTGTTTCTTTTACAATTCACAGAATTTTCATTTTTCTAAAACTAGACTGACATTTTCACATTCACTTTGTTATGTCTTTTTTTTTAATTTAGTCATTAAGATGAGAACCAATAGAATTGCACCACCAAATGCTGGACCGGGAAAAGAAGGAAAATTGGTCCTGTATAAAAAGACTGCATTGTAGCTGAATCTGCGTTGTAGCTACCTCTTTGTCAACGGGTTGGAAAAAATAACACGCTTATTACATCGTAAATACAAGTGTGAGTAGAATACACAATATATGAAAAAAATAATTATAAAACGTATGTAAAAGCAACTGCAGAGACAGGTTCTGTAAAAAGATGGGGAAGCACCCACGCTGCTTGAACAATTGAGAAGCTCTGAATCTTTCCTTGCCAACATTTTTTTAAAAAAATGGACCGCGAGAACCAAGCTCCAGCCTCATCCAGCAGAAAGGGGCTTTCAGATGCAAAATAAAATGCAAGGGGTGAAGCGAGTCCACTAGGCATTTTCTCCTGAAAATGACTGATGCCCTGACCTCCCCACGAGTTGCCCTCCCGCAGAGCGCTAACCGCGAAGGACGCTTCCCTTCCTCGTAAACAAGCGCGATCGTCCGTCTCCAACTCCTCCCTCTCCCCCCTTCTCTCCCGGGAAGCCCAAGCCGCCTGGCTTCGCGCCTGCGCTTCATCTCCGAGCCCACCAGAGTCCTTGGGCGTGTGAACGCGGACAGGTGGCCTGCTGCTGGGTTTACCCGATCGTCTTCCCTCTCCCGCTCTGCTAACGCGGCCCCCGCACCGGAAAGCCATCTAGCTCCTTAGAGGCGAGCTGACGACAGCGGAAGCCTAATCCCACAGTTTGGGCTGGGCTGGGCTGGAGCTGTCTCTCCGCCCTGAGGGTTGCACCCAAGAAGTGGGTCAGTCTCTGGACAGCTGGGCGCCGGGGCCACACAGCAGCAGGCTGCGCTCGGCGTTTTCTGCGCCGGAGGGGACCCCGCATCTGTCCGCCGCCGACGATTTGCTGGGAGAGGCCGCCAGGCGCCTGAGGAGTGCGGGCAGGTGCGGGGAGAGAGCGTTACGCGGCGTCGACCATGTCTGCGCGCTGCTGCGCCGGCCAGGTAAGGCGCGCGCGAACGCAACCCCCGGGATTTCCGTCCCGGGTAGGGAGCCTTGCTAAACGGCTCCACCCTGGCTTCGTGGCAGGCAAGTGTCCGTGGGGGCTGCGTCAGCGCCTCTTTTCGCTGGACAATGCCGTTCAACCCGCGCCTTCGCGTTGGGGCAGGAAGATGCGCTGGCGGTTGCGCTTCTCCGGCAGAAGCCTAGCTCCTGACCAGATCGTCCACCCATTTAGGCGATTCTGGGCTTGAACTAGGATCTAGCTGAGCTCTTCATCTGATTTGCAAATTGCTTTCCCTGGCGGTTGAATGGGCGTCGGGGATCGCTTGCCGTTTTCACAGCCTTGCTTTAGTTGTTAAACCGGAAATCAGGGCCAAGCTGATGATTGCAGACTTGGATTAAGATATATCTTTGTTTTTTTCTCTGGGTCAGTTTGTTACAAAGTCCTGTTTTATTATCGGAGGGCTATTAAAGGAATTTAGCAAAACAATAAAAAAGACTCACTAAAGAAGACGCTGCTAATATGTGTGTTTTGATAAAACAATTGTTATTATATTATTTAGTTACAGTCATGTCCACGGTTGTCATCATGCAACCCAATCTCAATTTCAGTTGCTTGGAATTTGTCTAAATTCAGTACTACGCATTTTTTGTAACGTTTATGTCTGTATTTGCTTATCCTAAGAAAATTAACTTTTCTACTGTGTGGTGGAGTTTATAACCTTCTGCTGAGCTATGATTTAATGAATAAAGCATAGTTGCTTTAAATAAAGCATGAATAAAATTATTAGTGCAGCATGTGAACTAGGTTACTATAATAACTTGATGAAGGAAATCATGTATAAATGTGCGGCCTCCAAACTTTCCCTTGTACTGTTAAAAATGTATACCCTCTTCCAAACAAGCATTGAACAAGAAAATGACAGTTTTCAATTAGGAACAGCAAATCTCTAGAAAAAAAAAGATGCACATACTTTCTATGCAATAATTAACATGGAGTTGTTCTGGAAATGGAGGAAATTGACCCCTTCCCCCTATATAATTTTGCATTCTGCCTGCAGAATAAGAAAGAAGAATTGGGATTCTAAATTCTAGCTCCAATTCTACCTATTTTCGTAAGTCATAACATAAAGGAGTGTATAAGTGTTCTCTAACTGTGCATGTGAAATATGTTAATATATGAAAGAGTGGTTGAAATTTGATAGCATCTTAACTCACAACTGGTGACCATGTGTGGTAACAGCTTCTATAGAATTTTGAATCCAGTTGACAGTCTAGCCATGTGCACTTTTTACCTTGTATGTTTCATATCCAGCGAGTGTCTACTGAAGTTTCAACCCTATGAATAGATTTTATTTTTTATTTTTTGGTACTTTAGTAATTTTATTAAAGATTATACCATAGTTACAACAGTAAAAACTAATAACTTTAAAAATAGTATAAAAGGTGCAGAAATATAAAGAAAAAATAGGAAATAAATAAGAATATAGTGAAGTAAAAGTGATATATACATAAGTTATTTCTCACCATCACAACTATAAACAATTTTACTAACACATCACCTCCTCTTAAATGCAACCAATAATCTCTTATTCCTCTATCCCGTCTTTTATCTATATGCCAATTTAAAAAACATGTCAGTCCTGGTGTCAGCAAAAGTCTTTTAAGAGTCATCAGAAATAACATTTTAACCTTGGTCAAATAAACTATATGCATTCCTTTTAATTCTTCTACTCTTAATCTTTAGCCATTTAAATAATGTCATAAAACCTAAAATCTTTTCATTTCCCTTCCAATGAAATTCTTCCAAACTTTAACAAGCCTCTTATAAATCCAAAATTATCCATCTCACTCTCTTGGTTTACTGTTTATAATAACCCTTTTAATTATTAAATAATCAACCAGTTTCTTTTTATCAGTTCACATCTTTTTCCATGGCATTCTTGTAGGCTGTAATTTGTATAATCCAGTTTCAGTTCAATCTCAATTTTGTCAAGTAAACTTATTCCTCTTGCAGAACATATTTTGGCAGTTTCCCCATAGAGGCAGATGTCTCTGTTGACACTATTAAAATTTGAGTCCACTACTAAAAAATATCCTGTTTCTGTAAGTCATTACAATTTTGTAGTTTCTGTTCTCTTTTAATTATAATCTTTAGTTCTCTCTAGTGTCCAGTTTTCAAAATCTTATGTTTATTTAAAAAACTCAAAACAAAAGAATTTTCCCATGGGAAGGATTCTTCATAATTAATTCCAAAATCTTATTTCAAATCTATCTACACTCTTAGTCTGTTTGTAACTGTCTAAAATTAAAGTTTTAATCGTTTTGATGTGTCTCCTAAAGGTTCTTTTCCAAAAGGTAACTGGACTTTCTTGTTTAGTGGTTTTTATTTTATTTATTTATTTATTTATTTGGATGAGAAGCAAAATGTTTTCAAATGAAAAAACAAACAGGAAAGTACAATTGCCTTTTAGAAAAGCACCTTTGGACCAACCATGAACTGGATGACTGAGAATCTCTATAGAAATTCTTTTTTAAAAGTTCTTGCAGTTAAAATTCATTTCACTGAAGATTGAAGGAACTTACCTGGTGCTGTCAAACTTGTCCTAACAGCTGAAAAGCAGCTAACAAGCAATAAATGGCTAGTAAAAGTGATAGTGATCTTGTAAAAGTAATTAGAAAATTACTAGTTACTTGTGTAAATTTAGTGGTCTTTCAAAGGTATAAATGGCTGTTCCCATGTCTCCCAAAGTTCTAAGTCACCTGAGAACACTGTTTTGCAATTTCATGAGGAGCAACTGTCTGGTGCACTTGTGGGTGATC
>JAKJMR010016618.1:40426-51619 GCA_024449315.1 Daboia siamensis | reverse complement strand
AGATAGATAGATAGATAGATAGATAGATAGATAGATAGATAGATAGATAGATAGAAAGGTAGGTAGGTAGGTAAGTAGGTAGGTAGGTAGATAGATAGATAGAGATAGATAGATAGATAGATAGATAGATAGATAGATAGATAGATAGATAGATGATAGATAGATAGATAGACAAAGAGAGAAAGAGACAGAGAGACAGAGTCAGAGACAGAGACAGACAGAGAGAGAGAGAGACAGAAAGAGATAGATAGATAGATGACATATAGATATCCACCCTCACTCCCTTCCTTCCTTCCTTCCTTCCTTCCTTCCTTCCTTCCTTTATTTCTTCTCTCCCTCTCCATCTTCCCCTTTCTCCTTCCTCCCTTCCTTCCTCCCTCCACCCTCCCTCCCTCTCTCCCTTCCTTCCTTCCTTCCTTTTTTCTTCTCTCCCCCTCCATCTTCCCCCTCTTCATCTTCCTTCCTTCCTTCCTTCCTTCCTTCCTTCCTTCCTTCCTTCCTTCCTTCCTTCCTTCCTTCCTTCCTTCCTTCCTTCCCTCCTTCCTACATTATGAGTGTTTTAAGCAGAATTCTTCTCTGCCCTGCTGATCTCAAGGATGCTGGATCGACTCCCTTACTTTTTCAGCAGTAAAGAAGACAAGCTTTTTCTTCCATGTTGTGTGGAGTCAATTGTCACATTGGGGTGTCAGTTTTTTCTCGTGATGTTCACGATACATATTTTTTTAATCAACCAGAGCCATTTGTGTACGCTACACATTATTAGGAGGAACCTGTCACAATAATGCTGCCATTTGTTTATCTGAAAGAAACTAAAGTGCCAGTAAACCAGTCACAATGTACGGATACTTAAATTATTGCTCTGTCTCAGAACTCTGTTTCTAAGCAACTCACACTTAAGTTGCAGGCACAGGTAGAACTGATTTTTTTTTCTTTCCCTCAAAGGTCTCCGGGGATCTGAAACCTCCATAAAATCCAGGGTTTATAAAAAATGATTGTTGGCTTCAATACGAATTTCAGATCGAGAGGAATAAAAAAAAAAAAAAATACAGTCTAGATTTCCAGGGGGTGGTGGAAATGTTTTGCTGTCATCGTGATGGGTTAACTTCTGAGTTTCTTTTCTTCTCCTCTTTTGCTGGTTATTTTATTTCCAGACTAAAATAATAAATTGATACTGTGCACTAGATTATCGGGGTGACCCTTCAGTTTCAGCTGCCTTGTAAAATAATGACTGTTTCTGGCTAGTTGTTGATTCCCATGTTGTTCTGCGGTAGAGCAAAAGGAGTCGAAAGTGGGAATTTGAGATTTGCAGCTTTTGCCTTGGAAATGGGCAGTTGCAAAAATATGCCAAAATTAATGCCATTGACCATCACTGTCCTAGGCTGCCTTTACAGAGGGATAGAATCAAGATCACATGAAGTGTCACTACCAATTGACAATGCCTTGGAAAATCCATACTTGGAATATTGCATCCAGTTTGGGTCACCGCAATATCAAAAGATGCTGAGACTCTACAAAGAGTGCAGAAAAGTGCAACAAAGATGATTAGGGGACAGGAAGCTAAAACATATGAAGAACGGCTGCAGGAATTAGGTATGGCTAGTCTAATGACGCGGTGGCTCAGTGGGTTAGGACACTGAGCTTGTCGATCAGAAGGTCGGCAGTTTGGCGGGTCGAATCCCGAGTGCCGTGTAGCAGAGTGAGCGCCTGTTACGTGTCCCAGCTTCTGCCAACCTAGCAGTTCGAAAGCACGTAAAAATGCAAGTAGAAAAATAGGGACCACTACGGTGGGAAGGTAACAGCGTTCCGTGCACCTTTGGTGTCTAGTCATGCCGGCCACATGACAGGGTCTTGTGATGTACATTCAGACACTTGGCAACTGATTCATGTTTATGATGGGCACAGTGTCCCAGGGTCATGTGAAGTGACCAAAACCTGCTGCAACCACCCAGCAGAGGGGGGGAATAAAAACCAAGCACCCCCCACCTCACCCCCACTGCCAATCCTCAACAGAAATGCTCACAACAATGAAAACATCAGACAGGAGGAAGAGCGCCGCCAGGTGGGCAGGCAGGTGTCTTGCCCGGCTTGTGGCTTGGGGGGCACTTTTCTCAGTGCTATTGTAACTTCGAACAGTCACTAAGCGAACTGTTGTAAGTCGAGGACTACCTGTACTTCATCACTTTTTTTCCTTTTTTTTTTTGGGTCATCAAGTTTTTGACACCTTGCTAGGCAACTGGTGGTACTCGGATGTTGCCATATCCTAAAAGTGGTACAAGGGATGAAAAAGTTGAAAAGCCCTGGCCTAGAAGACCAACTCGCAACTGTGAGAGGGACCTTGGCGTCGTAGTGGACGATTACTTGACTACAAGCCAACAGTGTGCAGCAGCAGCCAAAAAAGTTAATACAGTCGTGGGTTGTATAAACATAGGCATAGAATCAAGATCATGTGAAATATTAGTACCACTTTACAAAGCCCTAGGGACGCGGTGGCTCAGTGATTTAGGACGCTGAGCTTGTTGATCAGAAGGTCGGCAGTTTGGCAGGTCGAATCCCGAGTGCCGCATAGCAGAGTGAGCGCCTGTTACTCGTCCCAGCTTCTGCCTAACCTAGCAGTTCAAAAGCACGTAAAAATGCAAGTAGAAACATAGGGACCACTACAGTGGGAAGGTAACAGCGTTTTGTTCGCCTCTGGTGTCCAGTCATACTGGCCACATAACCACGGAGACATCCTCGGACAAGCGCTGGCTCTTCGGCTTTGAAACGGAGATGAGCACCGGCCCCTAGAGTCGGAAACGACTAGCATGCATGTGCGGGGGAACCTTTACCTTTACCTTTATAAAGCCCTAGTAAGACCATATCTCAAATAGTGCAGCCAATTTTGGTCACCATATCATGAAAAAGATGTTGAGAGTTTGGAAAAAATTCAGAGAAGAGCAACTAAGATGATCCAAGGCCTGGAGACCAAAACATATGAAGAACAGCTGTGGGACTTGTCTCTGGCTAGTCTAAAGAAAAGAAGAAACAGGGGAGACATGATAGCAGTATTCCAGTATCTGAGGGGCTGCCACAGGATGTTCACCAGAGCACCAGAGGGCAGGACAAGAAACAATGGTTGGAAACTGATCAAAGAGAGAAGCAACCTAGAATTAAGGAGAAAGTTCCTAACAGTGAGGATAATCAACCAGTGGAAAAGCTTTGCCTTCAGAAATCATGGGCACCCCACCACTGGAGAACTTTAAGAAGAGACCTTATAATCACCTGTCTGAGATGGTGTAGGCTCTCCTGCTTAAGCGGGGGGCTGGAGTAGAAGACCTCCAAGGTCCCTTCCAGCTCTATTCTAGTCTAAAATGAAATAATGTTTAATGTAAAAAGAAAACAGCCTCTGACGACGCATTGCTCACTGTAGCAAAAGATGTTCCTCGTAGGCATGGGATTTGGTTCCTAGTAAATAACTGATACGTCCTTTGTTTTATTCCTTTAATTAAAGCTCAGTGTTGAGAATTAAGCAAACATCTTCAAGCCCTTAATTAACTAAGGGAAAGAAGTTCACTGGTTGATAAAAAAAAAATAAATCCTATAAATAATGCAGCAAATCTTTTATATATATTCGTAACCGTGACCTAATGCGAACACTTCTGCAAAATATACCAGAAGGGTTACTAACGCTAGAATGTCCAGTTGTGGGCTGCAAATCTCCAGAGGACTAGCCGGGTGGCACCAAATAAATGCTTGGAAATTCTCTTTGCTCTCTTGTGGACTTGGTAGACATGGAAAATCGAGATAGCCTCTGGAAGGCTTCCCTTGAAGAAGATAATCTATATCTAGAGTCTTAAAATACATTCTGTGAATTTTGCTGCCTAGAGACAATCGCAGTACTCTTTGGAATCTATAAGTTAATGATGAACTGTAATATTTCTTTTCCCATAATTTCTATAAAAAACTTTTTTTTTCTTCCTTAAAATGCCTAATACGGTGTTTTGCTCAAGCAGCAGCAAAGAGGCTGTGTTTTAGAGAGAATGTATAAGTGGATATATTTTGCCTACTTTCCTTAAAATGAAAATTTAGAATTGAAAAAAATAACAACAACTGGAACATGTCCCCATAACTTATAGACTGAATGATCATCTGTCTCTTGAAGGACAATGAATACATATGATTTGTTATTGTGCTTTTAGATATCTGACATCTGTTTCAAAGGGTGAATTGCATGTAAGCAATAGCAATAGCACTTAGACTTGGTTTACAAAGTCAGCCTTTTGCCCCCAACAATCTGGGTCCTCATTTTACCGACCTTGGAAAGATGGAACGATGAGTCAACCTTGAGCCGGTCAGGATCGAACTGGAAGAGGTAGCCTGCAATACTGCATTTTAACCTCTGTGTCACCATGGCGCTGTAAGGAAGAAGTAACTGATTAGCAGAAGTATGAAATAGTGCAGTAAGAAGAGATTGAAACCAGAGAAGGAACTTCAGAGCCAAAAAACAGAAGTCACAATTGGATCAAGAATCCAAAGGAATAATAATGGGTTTTAAAGACCAGCTGAGTTCCACTAGGCCAAAGATGAGGAGATATTCAGAGGTGGTCACAGGAAGATAAAGCAGTTCCTTTTACCTGTAAAGGTACTAAACTTGGTTTCCTAGAAACCTATTTGAATCCTCTCTTCATTCAACTTGAGCAAGGAAGGAAGGAACAAGAAAAAGCAACAGAGGGAAACAATTTAGCTTTGAGGGAGATATTAGCTGCAAAGTTCATTAGAAAGATGGAAAGTAAAAAGTCCTTTCTAGTACTGAACACGCCCTTAATCCACTTCTGCTTCCTCTCTTCCTTTTGTATAACAGCAGTTAAACAAATGTGCAAAAGTTCTAAAGGGGGAAAGACGGCTCAGCATTTAAAGCTGCTGAGCTTGTCAGCTGGAAGCTGCCAGCCTGGGTTCGAGACTCTGGAGCTGCACGATGGGATAAGCTCCTGTTCCTTGCCCCAGCTCCTGCCCTCCTAGCAGTTTGAAAACCTGCAAGCGCAAGCAGATAAATAGGTACCATTTCGGTGGGAAGTTAACAGCATCCTGTGCACCTTGGTGTATAGTCATGCTGGTCACGTGACCATGGAAATGTCTTCAGAGAAATGCTGATTCCCTCAGCTAAAAAATAGAGATGAGCACCACTCACTAGAGTTTGATTCGACTAAGCAAAGGAAACATTTACCTTTTACCTTTACAAAAGTTCTATAACACAGAAAGACAAGTCATTTCATCCCTGAAATTACTACATTCTCTCATAAGGTAAAGGTAAAGGTAAAGGTTCCCCCGCACATGCGTGCTAGTCGTTTCCGACTCTAGGGGCCGGTGCTCATCTCCGTTTCAAAGCCGAAGAGCCAGCGCTTGTCCGAGGATGTCTCCATGGTCATGTGGCTGGCATGACTAGACGCCAAAGGCGCACGGAACGCTGTTACCTTCCCACCGGAGTGGTCCCTATTTTTCTACTTGCATTTTTACATGCTTTCGAACTGCTAGGTTGGCAGAAGCTGGGACGAGTAACAGGCGCTCACTCTGTTACGCGGCACTCAGGATTCGACCCGCCAAACTGCCAACCTTCTGATCGACAAGCTCAGTGTCCTAACCCACTGAGCCACCGCGTCCCTACATTCTCTCATAGGAATTCATAATACCGTCGGATTTCCTTCCCTGATACCATTAGAGGCCATTGGAATTACTATAACTTTGCCAAAAAAATGTGTGTGTGTGTGTGTTATCGTGGGTGGCCTGCCCACATGCACAAGCTAAATGAAAACTCAAGATGGCTGATGCCTTGTTACAGGTGAGTAATCCTACCTTGGATACTGTTCAGCCTTTCAGTTCAGTCTGCAAAGTTTAGCTCCTGTGGTGCTGGTCTATGTGTCACATATGCCACAAGCAATATTAATCTTTAATTTGTTTATAGCTGAGCCAACTAATTCTTTATTTGGAAAACAGGAATGAAAGGCAGAATGTACCTGGGACTCCAACTTCGGATTCATATTAATTCTCTACAATGTTTGGCTTCTTCAGAGATCTTTGTGTGCAATATGCAATATTTATCGTACGGCTGGTTCCTTCGTTATCAGTTCTGCTCAAGCATTATTTAGTTTACAAAAACCCACCATGGTGAGATGGGGACTTGCTTTTATATTTGCTTTCTCATTCTCTTCATTTTTTTCTCTCATCTCTTTAGATGATCATAATGAAATGAATATTGATTCTCCTAAATGAAAACAGAAATGAGACTCTGTCCCAACCTGCTGTTTTTCAAGTTCATTGGTGACTGAGAAAAGACGGTTGCACGAATGGCGTTCAGCGTAAATTACTATTATTTCGTCTTTTCAACTATCCTAATCATTTTAATTATGAACTGCTTGGTTATAAAGCACCCTAAATAAATACTCAGATGGAACGAAGAAGCTATAAGCTATAATGTGCTGATTGACATAAGATTACCTAATCTACTTGGGGGCCAGCAGAAATTTCAGTGAATTTTTAAGATGCTGGGAAACCAAAGTTAATACGTGTATAGTGTCAGAGCATGCACAGTCTTATTATGCTGAGGTAACCCAGGAATAACAATAATAATAATAATAATAATAATAATAATAATAATAATAATAATAATAATAATAATAATAATAATAATAATAATAATAATAATTTTATTTGTATACCGAGTAATTACACAGTGGTATGTAATTATATGGTAGTTTATATTGCACTATATCTGCAAATATACACTAGCAATAAAATACATACACATGATGATCCAGCAAAATTAAATACACAGCAGTTACAGCAGTCAAATGGATGAGGGAGAAAAACTCCAGGAAAAAAACTTTCCTTTTATACTCAGCCTCTTAAAGGCACAGCTTACTTTTAAAGGGACAGATACAGATCCTGCTAAGTCATTCCTAATATTGCATCATCCTATCCACATTCCATTACATCTTTACATAATTTTTTTAGCTGTTAAATTATTATCCTGACATATAGGGATAGCCCAGAGTCTCTTGACTAGATGGGGAGGTTAAAAAACATAGTGAAAGCAGCAGTGGTAACCTTGTTGTATATTGTTTCCGTGTGTTGTGCTCGTATATTACCAACGTTGAGTTGGTAAAACTGCTTCAAGTCTACCCTTAGCCATTAAAAGCCTGGCAAAAAATAAGAATAATATAAGGTGATTAAAAAAAATTGTTATACATAGATGTTATCATTATCTGTACAAATATGAAAAAATGTCTATATTTAATCATTTATATATTGAAAATATTAAGAATTATATTTGTTTAAGGTTGAAGAAGGAGAATACAATTGGGAGAAGGGAAGATCAAAGAAATATATTAATTAATATGCTAATTATGGAATTATCAAAACCAATCATTATTGACTGTTAATTAATTGTTATTGCTGTTTGGTGGGTTTTTTTCCCAAATATATAAACCAAGACAACACGCTGTACACCAGCCACCGGAGACTGTTATTGTAAAAATAAATAAATAAAAATTAAAAAAAAAATTAGTGAAAGCAGCAATGGTAACCTTGTTGTATATTGTTTCCATGGGTTTGTGCTCTTGTATTACCAAAGTTGAGTTGGTAAAACTGGGTCTACGGTTAGCCATTAAAAGCCTGGCAAACAAATGTAGGTTAGTCCACTCCATTGTGATCCATGTACCTCCTCTTGTCGTGAATGTTGGACCTTAACAAACAAAACCAAGATAGGAAGAGAACCAGCTTGTTTGAGCTGTGGTGCTGGAGAAGGCTCCTACATATTCCTTGGACTGCAAAGGTAACTAACAAGCAAGTATTGGAGAGCGGAAGAAGTTCCTTGGATGAGAAGCAAAATGCCTTCCAGGAAAAAAAACAAAGAAAGTCCAATTACCTCTTGAAAAAAAGCACCTTTTGGACAACCATGACCTAGATGATGTACAATTTTCATGGACGTTAAGCAAGTACCGGACTGCATAATATCAGATGTGTCACTGGAAGGCAAAATCACAAAACTGCGCTTCGCTTTATTTTGGCTATGTCACGCGGGAGAATTCACTTGGGAAAGCAATTGTGTTTGGAAGAGTTATCCCAAAGGTGCTTTTTCAGGAGGCAACTGGACTTTCTTGATTTTCTTTGAAGAGAAGGGTGAAAGGTCACATGATAGCAGTCTTCCAATATCTCAGGGGCTGCCCCAACGAAGAGGGAGTCAAGCTCTTCTCCAAAGCCCCTGAAGGCAGGAGAAGAAGCAACGAATGGAAACTAACCAAAGAGAGAAGCAACCTAGAACTAAGGAGAAATTTCCCGACAATGAGAACAATTAACCAGTGGAACAACCTGCCTCCAGAAGCTGTGAATGCTCCAACACTGGGAGGTTTTTAAGAAGAGACTGGACAGTCATTTGTCTGAAATGGCATAGGGTTTCCTGCCTGAGCAGGGGGCTGGACTAGAAGACCTCCAAGGTCCCTTCCAACATCACCATGATGAAGATGATGAAGATGATGATGATGACGATGATGGTGATGTTGATGCCAGGAATAAATACACTGAGATGTATTTTTCTTCTTTTGAAGCTGGAAGGAAAATGAATATTTGCAGCATCAGTGATGGGAAAGCTTCCAATCAAAGATAAATCTTTGAATCTTTAGAGAGATAAGTATTTCACATTCAGTATGAGAACTGTGCAGTGGGTTGTTGTTGTTTTTTTGTTTTTTTTTCATTATGTGTCTGATATTTTGTTGATTAAGAAGCAAGGAAGGTGAAGTGTTCTGTTTTCCTGGACTGGAGTTATCTATGCAGCTCGTGATCCGGTGACAGATAGCCGAGCAAGCTGCTTCTTTGCTTCACACAATTCAGATCTATCAAGTAGTGGTTTTAGCACCTATTTAATGCAAAGTTGTCCAAGAATTTACACAAAAGAACAAGACAATCTGCCTCAGTGGCAAACCAGTAACTGAAAAAGTTGGGTGTTCTCCACCACCCAAAACAAGTTTAATTGGGAAGGAGGAACAAGAATTGATGGTGGTATGTGTGCAGAACAAAATATTTATGGAATACAAAAAGACAATATCTCTGTTATTACTCAGTGGAACAAAATGTGAGGCTAAAACAATAGGAAAAGTGAAAATATGGCTTATTGTTGTTCTTAAAAATTAGGACATGGTTCCCAAAACTATTTGGATATTTCTCCTCTAGCATGTTCTCACTTACTTTCAGAGTAGCTGATTTTCTATTTTTTCCATTCTATTCTATTCTATTCTATTCTGTTCTGTCCTGTTCTGTTCTGTTCTGTTCTGTTCTGTTCCGTTCCGTTCCATTCTATTCCAGTCCAGTCCAATCCAGTCCAGCCCAGTCCAGTCCAGTCCAGTCCACTCTAGTCTAGTCTTGTCCATATTTTCCATTCTGTTCTGTTCTGTTCTGTTCTGTTCTGTTCTGGTCCAGTCCAGTCCAGTCTAGTCCAATCTAGTCTAGTCTAATCCAGTCTACTCTAGTCTATTCTGTAGGTTAGTTTACTGGTTAATTGTAATGTGCTTTGATTTGAACTTGGTATCATACCATCCTAGGTTCTTGGGAAGTGTTTAGATCTAAACTATTGCCCCCCTCCCCCGAAATATCCCTAAATATATTCACCCCAAATCTGAGAAATACAGTGAAATGCAAACCTACAGATTATAGCCAGAAGCTGAGAAAAGTCTCTGCCTCTGGTGTGGATGGTCTGTTTTGTGTCGAATAAAATCTCTTTCAGTTTGAGTTATATCTGCAGTAGGTAGCTTTTGTGTAACGACATAGTACAACACAATGGTTGGGCACTTCCCTTTTTAAGCACCGCCTTCTTATTCTCTAGCTAGTCCTTAGTGTGATTAGGTACTCACTTTTGGAACTTTCTAGAAACAGTCAGGATCAGCCAGCTATTGTGACAGAGAAGTAGAAATCGTTTGCAGCGCTTAAAAGTGGGGACAATCGAGAGTACGTTTTATTTTGCTGAAAGTTTACGTCTGATCTCTCTCTCTCTTTTTCTTTTCATAAAAGCTTCTCTAGTTTCAACTGATTTATTTTTATTTCTTTATTTTTTCAAAGAATTGAATAGGGGGGATCACCTTTCTTTCCGCGTAACTGCGATGCCTTTCATTAAGTGAACTTGCTAAAATTCTGAGTGAAAAGTTTGTGTCAACTTTTTCCCTCCCCGGGTTGTACACGAATTCAAAGAAAACTATGCGTTTTATTTGTTTTGCTGGAGATTGCTCATTCTTCATCTCTCTCTCTCTCTCTCTCTCTCTCTCTCTCTCTCTTTCTCTCTCTCGTCAGGCTTCTCCAAGGCCCCAGACATTTTAAGATCGACTATCAAAAGCCACATCAAGGTTTCTTACACTTCAGAGAGCAAGACAAATTGCTGCCTCGAAGCCTTCACACTTTAATTCCTTCCAATGTAAATAGGCAGGTTGAGAGAGCCATTTTCATCAGACCCACCCTAGGGGATGAAAGCCCTTCCCTATGGTTCCCAGCTGGCTACGATCCTGACAGCGATTTCCTCCATCCCACATCAGCTGTGATTTGCATATTAAAAAACCAATTTCATCTGAATGTTAAGAGGCAGGAGAAGAAAGCAGGAAGACCAGGAGAAGGGAAAGGTTGGAGAAGGAGGAAGTTGCAAAAGAAGTGAATGCCAATAAAGGGAAATATGTGTAGCTCAGGGCTGAAAAGATGGCTCCTTGGTGCTCTCTGAGCTTGGTGGTTTCCTTGCAGATGTTTCATTAGCCAAATTAGGTAACGTCAGCAGCAAGGATGATGTCACTTAGTTTGGGTAATGAAACATCTGCAAGAAAACCACCAAGCTCAGAGAGCACCAAACACCCCACAACCATTTTCATCTTCCTACTACTACTACTACTCCCCCCTCTTGTTCTTCCTCCTCCTCCCAGCTCACCCCACTCCCTTCTAGCGCTGATGATGTTACCTAGTTTTTGGGTAATGAGAGGTCTGCAAGAAAACCACCAAACACAGAGAGCACCAAGGACCTCTCCTCCTCATCTTCATCCTCCTCCTCCTCCTCTTCGCAAACCCCACTCCCTTCTAGCGCTGATGATGTTACCTAGTTTGAGTCATGAAACAGTCAGCAAGAAACAACTAAGCCCAGAGCGCATCAAGGACCCTACAGTCTCCTCCTCCTCCTCCTCCTCCTCCTCCTCCTCC
>JAKJMR010016617.1:0-10038 GCA_024449315.1 Daboia siamensis | reverse complement strand
TTTTTTTTTTTTTTATTGAAAAGTTTTTCAATACATTTTATTTATTACATCCCATCCCCCAACCCTTCCCTCCCTTCCCAACCCTATCCCACCCTCTCACCCTCCCCTTCCCCCCTCCCCCCTCCCCGACTTCCCAGAGCTAGATACAAGGTATAAAAATAAAGTAAACAATCAAAAACTCCCATATACTAATAACAATAAACTATTAAATCTCTCGCACTTTAGCTCTTATAATTTGACTACAAGCAATATACTTATTCAAATGCTAGATGAAACTTTTTAGTCCCATATTTATTCTGGATGTAATCAATCCATTTCTTCCACTCCGCAATATATCGTTGTTGCGAATGGTCTTTCAAATATGCTGAAATCTTCGCCATTTCCGCCAGGTTGGAAACTTTTAAAGTCCATTCCTCTATAGTCAGCAGTTCTTCCTTTTTCCAGTATTGCCCTATTAAAAGTCTCGCTGCCGTAATTAAGTTCAACATCAGATTAATGTCCAGCACAGTAGTATCAGTAATAATGCCCAGTAAAAACAATTGCGGACAAAACTTTATCCTTTTCTTGAATATCTTCTGCATATTCCACCAAATTTTAATCCAAAATGCTTTAATGTTTTTACAAGTCCACCATATATGAAAGTACGTTGCATCTTCACCACAACATTTAGGCTGATAATTCGGATACATACTTGCTAACTTTTTAGGATCTAAATGCCACCTATAAAACATTTTATAAAAATTCTCTCTTAAATTTTGAGCTTGCGTAAATTTCACATTTCTCACCCAGATCTTTTCCCAAGTGTCCATTGTGATGACTTCCTGTATATTCTGTGCCCATTTTATCATACAATCCTTAACAATTTCTGTTTCTGAGTCAATCTCTATCAATGCAAGATATACCCGTTTGATATGTGCTGGTCCCTGATTTCTAATTTGCTTTACCAAATTTTCGTCATCCATTAAAAAAACCAATTTTTTGGTCCTCTTTCCACCTGGCTTGTAATTGCCCGTATTGAAACCAAGTTTGAACAATCTTTTTTTCTCGTAAAAGATTATATGACTTCAAACACCATACATTCCTCTCCAAACTCAAAATTTCCTTATATGTAATCACATCATCTTTAAATCCAACATTTATATTCTCTATTGCGTGTTTGGGTATTGCCCATAAAGGTATCTTGTAATTTAACTTTTGTCTATGCTTTTTCCAAACTCGCAACAAAGCATACCTCAAAATATGCATTTTAAACACATTGTCTACCTTCTTATCATACAATAAATATGCATGCCAACCAAATAACAAATCATGCCCTTCAAGATTTAATAGTCTCCCCTGTGTCAAATTAATCCAATCACTTATAGCTGATAATGCAGCAGCTTCATAATATAATTTAAGATTGGGCATTTTTAGACCACCTCTTTCACGCGTATCCTGCATAATTTTAAATTTAACCCGCGGCTTTTTCCCTGCCCAAACAAATTTATTAATACCCTTCTGCCATTCCTCCAAATTTGAATCCTTTTTGAGAATGGGTATCATTTGAAACAAAAATAAAAATTTTGGCAGAACATTCATTTTTACTGCTGCAATTCTTCCCAATAATGATAATTGTAATTTTTTCCAACTATCCAATTCTTTTTGCACTTTGCTCCATAATTTTTCATAATTATTTTTATATAATTTTACATTTGAGGGTGTTAAGTATACCCCCAAATATTTAACCCTTTCAACAATTTCAAATCCAGTTAGCCTTTCTAAAGCTACCTTTTGTAATACTGTCATATTTTTAGATAACATTTTAGTTTTTTGTATATTAACCTTAAATCCAGAAACTTTCCCATATTGCGATATTAACTCCATCAGTTCCATAACAGAATTTTCTGGGTATGTCAACGTAATAACCAGATCATCCGCAAATGCCCTCAATCTATAATCCTGATCTCTTATTTGAATTCCCTTGTTTCCGAATTCCGTATTTTAATCAGTAATATCTCCAACGTTAAGACAAATAATAAAGGTGATAACGGGCAACCCTGCCTCGTACCCTTTTCAATATTACACATTTCAGCCAAACTATTATTAACAATTATTCGAGCTGTTTGCTTTTGATATAATGCCCTAATTGGTTGTAGAAATTCATCCCCAAAATTCATTTTGTCTAATACTTTCAACAAAAATTTCCAATCCAATTGATCAAAGGCTTTTTCAGCATCCAAAAAAATCAATGCTGCAGGGATCTGGTTATTCCTTTCCAGAAATTCCAACAAATCAACTATATGTCTCACATTATTTTTCATTTGTCTACCACTTATAAACCCAGTTTGATCACCATGAATTACCTGTTGCAATACCCTCATCAGTCTACTAGCTAAAACCTTAGCAAATATCTTGTAGTCCGTATTCAAAAGTGATATTGGCCTATAATTTCTTGCTTGAGTAACGTCCTGATCTTCTTTCGGAATTAAAGAAATAAAAGCAGTTTTCCAAGACGGAGGCACTCCTCCCCCTTTTGGAATTGTCTGAAACAGTTCCTTTAATGGCTTTATCATCTTAAACTGGAGATTTTTATAATACACAGCAGTCAAACCATCCGTGCCTGGCGCTTTACCTGCTTTTAACTGTTTGATTGCCAAAAATATTTCTTCCTCAGTTATCAACTGATTCATCTCTTCTTTTTGCTCTTGCGTAAGAACCGGGATGTTAACGTTTTTAAAATTTAAATCAATGTCTGTTTCGTTAATCTTATCTCTAGCATATAATTTAGAATAAAAATCAACAAAGGTTTCCTTGATAAGATTCTGTTGATACACAACCTTTCCCTTATGTTCTATTTTATCTACATTAGAAACCCTTTGTTTCTTCCTTAACATATAAGCTAGCCATCTACCTGGTTTATTGGCATTGCAAAAAGTATTATGCCTTGCAAACCGTAGATTAGTTGCCACCTGATCAGCCATTAACTTGTCAAATTGTCCTCTTAATATCTTAATAGCCTCTTTAATCTTCACATCCGATGGATTCAAAATTAAAGCCTTTTCTTTTTCCTTAATCTCTATCTCTAATTCTTTCCTCCTAAATTCCAAATTACGTCTATATTTATTATTAAGATATATCAACACACCTCTCATATATGCCTTACTAGTATCCCATACCATTTCCATAGAAGTACCCTTATGCATATTTGTTTCAAAAAAAACCTTCATCTGTTTTTTACACTCTTCCACATTTTTCTGATTTCTAAACAGATTCTCATTTAAACGCCAGGAACGTCTTTCTCTAATGTCTTTTCCAATCTCTAACCAAACTGGACTGTGATCAGACATAATCCTTGAACAAATCTTTATCTTCTTAGTTCTAAAAAAAAGATCATTAGTCAATAATATAAAATCAATCCTAGAAAAAGATTGATGTCTATCAGAAAAAAAAGTATAATCCCTTTCTTGTGAGTTCCTCTCCCTCCAAACATCACGTAGTTCCATATCGTCCATCATCTCAAAAAAAGACTTAGGCAATTTAGCATGACTTGGGGTACTTCTATAAGATCCACTCTTATCCATTTGTACATTGAAAACACCATTCCAGTCTCCCATAAAAATAAAAGATTTGTAATCCAATTGGGTAATCTTGCTGTGTAATAAACTATAAAAATCAGCTTGCTGTTGATTAGGAGCATATAGTCCAACCAAAAGAGTTTTTTTGCCATCTATTAACAAGTCCACAATAACATATCTTCCTTGTTGATCTGCTTCGATTAACTCTGCTGTAATTGTATTCTTAACATAAATAACCACTCCATTTTTCTTATTTGTTGCAGAAGCAATAAATTGTGTGCCTAATCTTGAATTTAATAAATACTTTTGGTCCATAACTCTAATATGTGTTTCTTGTAAGCAAATAACATCAGTCTTAAATTGCTTTAAATATTGAAAGATTTTCTTTCTCTTCTGTGGTGAATTTAATCCATTGACATTCCAAGTTAAAAACTTAGTCACCATTTCTGGCAACCCGAAGCTTCTGTAGCGCGTCATCCAAAATCCCCTTCACATTTTTAGGCCGCGCTCCTCCCACAGCTTCACTATAGGTACACTTTGGAAGTTCCACAACATTCTGCTGATCCTGCTCTTGCTCACGTCTGATTCGTCTCGAAGCAGCACGCGTAATCCTCTGGTCTCTTACTTTTTCTGATACTGTTGAAATTTGATCCACTCCTGCTGCTTTCTCATCTGTCTGTATTCCTTCGGCATCTTGAGACTTTCCCTCCTTTGATGATTCCAAAAGTGGTATGGGGATTGCTTTTAAAACATTGCTATAAAAATCAAGTGCCTGCATCACTGTAGCAAGACGGTATCTTGTGTCTTCATACATTACCACCATACCCACTGGGATCTCCCATCTAAACTTGATATCACGTCGCTTAAGCTCCTGTGCCAGAAATGCAAATTCCTTTCGTTTCCTTAAAATTTTTGGAGGGATCTCTTTTAAAACCAAGACTTCTTGCTCTGCAATCACAAGCTTAGTATTGTAAGAGACTTGAATAACTTCATTCCTGGTTGCTCTCTTTGTAAAATAAACAACCACATCTCTGGGTAATTTCCTTTGTCTCGCAATCCAGGAATTAACACGGAAGATTTTATCTATTTCTTCTGCAATTCCTTCAGCTGGCCTTCCCAACACATCTTCCAGAGCAACAGAAACTATTTTTTTCAAATCTTCCTTGAGATTCTCCTTAAGACCTCTAATTCTCACAGCAAATTCCATTTCATGGTATTGTACCAGTGTCAAATCATAATCAATTTTATCCACCGCAGTCTCAGTCTCTAATATCTTTGCATCCAATTTAATATTATTTTGAGTGAGGTCCTCCACTCTTTCGTCCAAACGTTCAATACATATCGCCATGCCTTGAAATGCAAGCAAAATGTCCTCCCTTATTACTGTAAACTTCTCCTCCAACTTTTCATCCATAATTTCAGCTAATTTTTCTGTCAGCTTCTCATCCAACTTTTCATCTATCATCTCAGCTAATTGCTGTGAGTGCTTTTCCAGAGCATCTTGCAAAACTGTAACTGTTAAAACAGGCAAAGGTGAGGGTGCAGGAGGTGCTAAAACTTGCAATGAAGATTGCGGCAGGGGGGAAGCCCCCGCACTTTTAGTAAGTTTAGAAGATTTAGCCGCCATCTTTTCCACTATTGCAACTACGCACTTTCACTTTCAGGATCTTCAATGTGGATTGAGCCAAAGATCAAAAGTTCACTTACTCCTTATTCTCTTGCATCGCTCTGCCTGCTTTCATTGTCTTCCAAAATCCATTCTTGTAAGCAGGGATGGTTGCGTTCGCCTTGTTCTGCTCCAAAAGGCACGGAGCAGAAACGCTGCGCAGCCCGGAGAAATCCAAGCTTCGGGGGGGGCTCAATCCTTCAGCCGCCAGAACTTTAAGCCCTGGCGGCCCCGGAGAGCCCTTCTCCTACTTGGATACTCACCCCCTCCTCTTCTCCCGAGGAGGGGGCTTCCGAACCGCTGAAACAGCTGATCGGCGCTGTTTTCGGCGGTTCTACAAAGCCGCGAAGCTGACAACCTGAAAGCAGCTGTCGTCGGCGGCGCCTTGCCACCCGGAAGTCCCCAAGAAACCCTTCTTGAAACATTAAAGCAAGCATGTTCTTTAACAATTTTGGCTCAATTGCATTAACACGTCTTCCAGTTGCCTGCCTGTGTGCGCATGTACAGCCCCTTTGCATACAGAAGTGTTGTCTGAACACTTGCATATCCATGCAGAGACAATCAAAGAAAACTGGCCTTCTAAAGAGCAGTCAGGATTGATCTCCTCTAGGACTGACCGGTTTGATTGCCTTGCAGTCCAAGGGACTCGCAGGAGTCTTCTCCAGCACCATAGTTCAAAGGCCTCAATTCTTTGGCGCTCAGCCTTTTTTATGGTCCAACTTTCACTGCCATACATTGCAACTGGGAAGACCATAGCCTTGACTATACGTACTTTTGTTGACAGGGTGATGTCTCTGCTTTTTAGTGTGCTGTCTAGATTTGCCATGGCTTTCCTCCCAGGAGCAAGCGTCTTTTAATTTCTTGGCTACGGTCCCCATCTGCAGTGATCTTGGAGCCCAGGAAAATAAAATCTGTCACTACCTCCATTTCTTCCCCATCTATTTGCCAGGAATTGAGAGGGCCAGATGCCATGATCTTGGTTTTCTTAATGTTAAGTTTCAACCCAACTTTTGCACTCTCCTTCTTCACCCGCAGCAAGAGGCTCTTTAGTTCTTCTTCACTTTCTGCCATTAGAGTGGTATCATCTGCGTATCTAAGGTTGTTGATATTTCTTCCGGCAATCTTAATTCCAGCTTTTGATTCATCTAGCCCAGCCTTTCTCATGATGTGCTCTGCATATAGGTTAAATAGGCAGGGCGACAGTATACAGCCTTGCCGGACTCCTTTCCCAATTTTGAACCAATCAGTGGTTCCGTGTCCAGTTCTCACTGTTGCTTCTTGACCCGCATATAGGTTACTCAAGAGACAAATAAGATGGTCTGGTATTCCCATCTCTTTAAGAACTTGCCACAGTTTGTTATGATCCACACAATCAAAGGCTTTAGCATAGTCAATGAAGCAGAAGTAGATGTTTTTCTGGAACTCCCTAGCTTTCTCCATGATCCAGCGTATGTTGGCAATTTGATCTCTAGTTCCTCTGCCTCTTCGAAATCCTGCCTGTATTTCTGGTAGTTCTCGATCCACATACTGCTGAAGTCTAGCTTGTAGGATTTTAAGTATGACTTTACTAGCATGAGAAATGAGTGCAATGGTGCGATAGTTTGAACATTCTTTGGCACTGCCTTTCTTTGGAATTGGAATGTAAACAGATCTTTTCCAATCCTGTGGCCACTGTTGAGTTTTCCAAATTTGCTGGCAAATTGAGTGTAGCACTTTTACTGCATTGTCTTTTAAGATTTTGAATAGCTCAGCTGGAATACTGTCCCCTCCACTAGCTTTGTTGTTGCTCAGTTTTTCTAAGGCCCACTTCACTTCACATTCTAGGATGTCTGGCTCGAGGTCAGTGACCACCTCACTGTGATTATCAGGGACGTTAAGTTCATTCTTGTATAGTTCTTCTGTGTAATTTTGCCACCTCTTCTTGATCTCTTCTGCCTCTGTTAGGTCTCTGCCATTTTGGTCCTTTATCATGCCCAGTTTTGCATGAAACGTTCCCTTCATTTCTCTAATTTTCTTGAAAAGATCTCTGGTCCTCCCTATTCTATTGTTTTCTTCTATTTCTTTGCACTGTTCATTTAAGAAGGCATTCTTATCTCTTCTAGCTATTCTCTGGAATTCTGCATTCAATTGGGCGTATCTTTCTTTTTCTCCCTTGCCTTTCACTTCCCTCCTTTCCTCAGCTATTTGCAAAGCTTCCTCAGACAGCCATTTTGCTTTCTTGCATTTCTTTTTCTTTCGGATGGTTTTGGTTGCTACCTCTTGTACAATGTCGCGAAGCTCTGTCCATAGTTCTTCAGGCACTCTGTCTATCAGATCTAATTCCTTAAATCTATTTGTCACCTCTACTGTATATTCAACAGGGATATGATTTAATTCATACCTGAGCGGCCTAGTGCTTTTCCCTACTTTCTTCAGTTTAAGCCTAAACTTTGCAAGGAGAAGCTCATGGTCTGAGCCACAGTCAGCTCCTGGTCTTGTTTTTACTGACTGTATAGAGCTTCTCCATCTTTGGCTGCAGAGCACATAGTCAATCTGATTTCTGTGTTGACCATCTGGTGATGTCCATGTGTAGAGCCGTCTCTTGGGTTGTTGGAAAAGAGTGTTTGCTATCACCATCGTATCCTCTTGACAGAATTCTATCAGCCTGTGCCCTGCTTCATTTTGCACTCCAAGGCTAAACTTGCCTGTTATTCCGGTTATCTTTTGGCTTCCTACTTTAGCATTCCAATCCCCCATGATGATAAGAACATCATTTTTTGGTGTTAGTTCTATAAGGTGCTGTAGGGCTTCATAGAACCGGTCAATTTCATCCTCTTCAGCACTGGTGGTTGGGGCATAGACTTGGACTACTGTGATATTGAATGGTTTGCCTTGGATTCGAACTGAGATCATTCTGTCATTTTGAGGATTGTATCCCAGTATTGCTTTTCCTACTCTTTTATTGACTATGAAGGCTACTCCATTTCTTCTGAGGGATTCTTGCCCGCAGTAGTATACCTGATGGTCATCTGAATTAAATTCACCCATTCCTGTCCATTTTAGTTGGCTGATACCTAAGATGTCGATGTTTAGTCTTGTCATCTCTTGTTTGACCACGTCCAGCTTTCCTTGATTCATGGATCTTACATTCCAGGTTCCTATGGAGAGAACATCTTTACAGCATCGGACTTTCCTTTCACCACCAGACACATCCACAACTGAGCGTCCTTTCGGCTTTGGCCCAGTCGCTTCACTCTTTCTGGCGCTACTAGTACTAGCCCTCTGCTCTTCCCCAGTAGCATATTGGACGCCTTCCGACCTGAGGGGCTCATCTTCCAGCGTCATATCGTTTTGCCTTTTGGTACTGTCCATAGGGTTTTCATGGCAAAGATACTGGAGTGGGTTGCCATTTCCTTCGCCAGTGGATCACATTTTGTCAGAACTCTCGGCTATGACCTGTCCGTCTTGGGTGGCCCTGCACGGCATAGCTCATAGCTTCATTGAATTAAGCAAACCCCTTCGCCATGACAAGGCAGTAATCCATGAAGGGGAATGCAGTATATTAAACCCTAATGTTAAGAGAAACCTGAACTTTAGATAAGATACAAGTTCATAAATCAAATTATAATTCATAACTTCCAAGTTCAATTAGATTTGGAAGTATGAAAGTCATTATGTCCTTTGGAATGTCTTTGCATCAGGTTCAAAATTCCTAGTTGTCTGGGTATGTATTTGTGGAATCACTAGAAAGTTACACACATGTCCAGGCAACAAAAAGAGCTGTGGTAACTCTTTTAGGAGAACTTAATTTGCACCAAGATGCTTTATGAAGTAACTTTTTTTAGTGCTTTGCAAAATCCCATTGGCATGTTCAGAATCTGAAAATGCTATTAGTTAAATAACCAGTGGGGTTATATCTGAAAGATAATTCATGCATTATATACCAAAGGTGCCAATTTCTCAACAATTTTAAAGAAAATGTCTTGTATTATAGGAATTCCTAGTTACCCTTAATGTCATATTATCGCAAATAAATTGCTTGTTAAAATAACATAGTCCAGATGACTATACAAATTCATAATTATACCATTGCCCAGAACTGCAGGCCTGACAATACTGCTGATATAAAATCTGCTTTTGGAATCATTCTAGACCTTTTAAGTATATATTTGTGATGAAGCATCAATTTTCTTTAACTTTTCTCACGATTGGATTTGACTTGTTTCCTATTTATTTATTGATCTTTTTCACTAACTATGCAATTCATTAGTTTGTTTTGATTTTTTAACAAACTGCCTCATTTATTCTTTATTATTTTAAAATATCCTTTCATATGGCAGGTTCACAACAATTATTTCCTAATCAAATGGAATTTGATGAATCAGGTGCATCCCAAACAATGCAGTGATATGTAATATATATGTGGGTTGTACAAGCCATTGTAGATTAATTCCTTCAAAGCTTTAACAGTGTTTTTTGTTCATGCTGTATAACATAATATTGAGAAACCCTAACAATTTGCCCTGACACTTCCATCTGTTACCAAGTTTAAAGTTCCATTTCCTTCCAGATGATTATTTTGAATGATAAAGTATGCAAATCATAAAATACTTTATTTTCATAAATTCAGAGGATTGTTCCTGATGTCCACTCAGTGTTTACCTTACCTGGATCCTTTGTCATGTCACCCTCTGCCAGTTTGTGGAAAATTAATGTTTTTTTAGAGACTCCAAATTCAGATTTAAGGTTGTGACAGATCACTTTTTCTAAGCTAACAATTAGGTAGTTCTGAGGACAGTATATATTACCAAAAGAAGTGTGTGCTGTGTTTTCCCTAAC